>JANBXA010000132.1:34792500-35087500 GCA_030556225.1 Cricetiscus sungorus | reverse complement strand
GATTCCCTTCTCTGACTGACTCAGGCTCCTGCACACATGTAGTGCACATAAATTTATGCAGGCGAACACATATACTTATATGTAGCATGTATGTTTTCAGCCAGCCCGCCCGCCGCCGGTCTGGTGTGCCGGCCCCAAATAACACTCTGAGACTCTGTATTTGATACAATCCTGTTGGCCAGTTACCGTTATTATTTATGGGCTAGCTCTGTCTTAATTATTAACCTATTTCTACTTATCTAAGTATTTCCATGTGGTCATCTTATCGGGGAGCCGCCGCTGGCATCTTTCTCCATGCTCTACATCCTGACTCCTCCTTACTACTTCCTCTTTCCTCCTCCTAATCTCCTAGCCCTGCCTATGTAGTTTTCTATTGGCCCAACAGTGCTTTATTTATTAACCAGTATGAGAAACATATTTACAGAATAACATCTCCCATAACTTATAAGAGAAGTAAATAAATAAATCTTACAAAAAATAAAGCCAGTTTGTAAATAAAGAAGAATTAGATTTATGCAACATAGAAAAAATGCTGGGGTAACCTGTACATGCCATTATCTATACAGACATTAAATTATCCATACACTAACTAGGGTAAAATGCTGGCACTTAAGCAAAGACAAGCAAAATACTTGTTTAGTAATTAAACTACTTGAAACCTGCTAGCTCTGACAGACTATAGATGAGGACACAAAGGTGCAGTGCTTGCTTTTGTGCCCATTAGACTTCTCTGAACTGTTTGAGAATCTTGTGGTTGGAGGCATATGGAAGAAATTACTTGAATGATCCTAGGAACACCATTGTGGAAGAGTTCCATTTTTTTTTTTTTTTTTTTTTTTTTTTGTGTGTGTGTGTGTATGTGTGCCTAACTACAATTCTACATCTCGTCTCCTTTGGTCAATATAGCACCTTTTTTTTTTTTTTTAAATTGATGATTCTTTGTGGTTTTGCACATCATATATTCTGTTCCCACACATCTCCCTGTCCCTTCCCTCCCACCCTCTGCCATCGTAACCTGGCCCCCAGTGAAATTTAAAAGAAAAGCCCCAAACAAAACCAACCAAGGAAACAAAACAAAGGGGCCACACTAAAGCTTCCACATCAACACAGAAGTTTTCAGGGACAGATCATCCCAATTTTTGAGGGATCAGTATCATGCCAGGAATTAAATATCACTCTTCTTGGAAGCTATAGGTATTTGCTTATTATTACTTTTATTTTATTTTACTTTTTTGTGTGTGATGGGTTTCATGTAGCCCAGGCTAGTCTCAAACTCACCAAAAGCCAAGAGTTGCCTTGTCTTCACCTACTAAGTGCTGAGATTACAGTTATACACTGCCATGCTCAGTTTTATGTGGTGCTGACTATCAATCCTAGGACTATGTATACCAGGCAAACACTGACAAGGGGACCGCTGATTGAATCCAGGATTTCATGCATGTGAAAGATGTGACTTGTCCTTGAGTGATAATCTCAGCCCCAGAAACTACATGTTTTAGAAAAACATGAAGAAGAACCAGACTCTAACAGAATGACAGCTTTAGAAAACTTTGATCACACTCTAGAAGACAGTTCCAAAGATTTTGCTGAGTGAAGGCAATGGAATAGTCAGTCTATGATGCAAACACTCATAGCATCATGGAACTTCTCCTGAAGACTTGGATTCTTGCTCCTTCACTTGGACACAAACTAAAAAAACCTGTCACTGGTAGCTGACTGTGAATCTGCATTCACTTATCAATACCACCTGTCATCTGGGTCACTACAGACAACTTGACTACTTCATCTGGATGTCAGTTTCTCTTCTAGAACTGAGACAAAGCAGTGTCTTCTATGAGTCTTACTTAGTACTGAGCCTGAGTGCTTAGGCAGTGTCTGCTCAGTGACTGATTCCCAGTCGACCTTGCTGGGTTCTGAAAATTACCTTTTATTTTTACTAAATTTTTTCATCTTATTAATTTTATGCTTTAATTTGGTAGTTCATAATGACACCGAGTGTGGAGGGCCTCTTTGGCTTCTTTTATATTTGACCAAGAGATATCAATTATCTACGTACAAAATGAAAAGTCTTTCAGATCTCTTGGGAGATAAAGTGGGGGACCCACATATGAAAATCCATACTTTTAGCATTATATGTTGAGGTCTAACCCATGTTGTGAAATAAAGTCTTTATGAATATTTAGAGGAATATCTTTGTAGACAAAGTTGTTTGCTCCAAAACCAAGAAAGAAATATAAAATTAAAAGCTTGGAGAGACCCTTTTACTGGATTTTGGGGCCCTACTTCCTATACTGGATTGCTTTGCCCAGCCTTTTAACAAGGGGTGGTGCTTAGTCTTACTGAAACATGATATGTCAGACATTGTTGATACTCATGAGAGACCTACCCTTTCCTAAACAGAGGAAGAGCTGTGCTGGGGGTATGGAAACAGAATGTAGGAAGGTTGGGAGGAGGGCCCAGAGGAGAGAGGGAAACTTTAGTCAGGATGTAAAATAAATAAGTTAATTAAAATAAAGGCTTTTAAAAAACTTGGCGATGTAAGAAAGCCTGGGGTTTCTAGAAAACATTGATACATGTCTCAAAGGAGGGTTATTGTTAAATGAGATTTGGTTTATATCTCATTGCATTCCCTCAGCCATACATAAACATTTTTTGTGTTTTGATCAGTGGGCAGTGATTAATATAAGTTGGCAATGAAAGTATTTAATTATACGTTTATCAGGGTCATTATTGTTTCACACAGAGGATGGCTGGAGGGTGATAATATACAAGAAAGAAAGATGGGCACCAGAGGGGGTTTTTGAGACAGAGTTTTGCTACAATTTCAAGCTGGCCTTGAACTCACTCTTGAATTTGTTAAGACAGCTTTTGTATCTTTTGGTGACATTTCAAAGCAGATTGCATGGTGCAGTTGAAGGCTGTAGATTCTTCTATGGACAGCTCTTTATGGAGTGTAACTTCTTTTGAAGTTTGACATGTTGTGATTGTTTCTTTGAAATTTCTATAAAGGCAAACAAAAGTCAATCCTGGTAACTGTTGGAACAGAAAATTCACTGCTACCCTCTAGCCAATATATATATATATATATATACATATATATATATACGTACATATATATGTATATATACATGTACATTAAAAATGTGCTTTTTTATTTTTTGTTTTTTTGAGGCATGTTTTCTCTGTGTAGCTTTGTAGATAGCACACAATTTTAATCTCAGCATTTGGGAGAATCTCATTAAGTGCTTTTTAAAATGAAATTCCAGTTCCAGGCAAACCCTGACTATCAGATGAGTGGAGATGATACCCAACATATACAGCAATTTTACGATCTCCTGACTGGCTCTGTGGAAAGTATCAGAAGTTGGGCAGAGAAGATCCCTGGTCTACAAAGCGAGTTCCAGGACAGGTTCCGAAGCTACACAGAGAAAGCCTGTCTTGAAAAAAGAAAGAAAGAAAGAAATGTGCACACTACCTTTATTTTTTAGGTACAGTAGTATAAATTCCCAGTTGGGGCTTGTGAGATGGCTCAGAGGTTAAGAGCACTTGTTGCTTTTGCAGAGTACTGAGTGTGATACCCAGCATCCACAAGGTGGGATGGTTGAGAACAATATCACAATTCAAGTTCCAGGGGATCCAATCTCCTCTTCTGATCTCCACGGGCACCAGGCACACACATGGTGCACATACATACATGCAGGCAAGTTGCTCACACATAAAATGGATAAATAAAAAAAGTGTTTAATCATTTTAAAAGAAGACCACACATGTTCTAAGAAAAGAAATATTAATATATTAAAGACATAATCTCTTACATAAGAAGAAAGGAATGTACATGTTAACACATGAAAATGTAGCTCATATTAAATAATAAGCATGTTTTCTAGAGAATTAGACTACACAGTAGATTCAGCAGCATCAAGATCCATCTTTTAAGACAATGGTGCTGCATATGTTACTTGCATGGAGCTGTGTACATATGCAAATATTTCTCTGAAAAATCATTCAACTTATGTTTTATTGGATGTTTATGGTAAAAACCAAGCATAATGGCCACTGTCAAAAATTCATGCATTTATATCAGTTCAGCTAGCTAATTCAAGGTTATAAGTATTTACTAAAGAAAGAATCAGTCTCTAATCAAAATAAATTACAATTCAAGGACAAGATAATGTCATGCTTGGAACTTAACAAACAAAAATCAGAGAAAGGCACCCCTGAAGCCCTAATAGAGTAACCTGCTTTCTTTTTCACTAATTTTTACCAGGGAATACTTTATTACCTGTAGTTGTTCTTTTGAATAACAAGTTAGCTAGGAATTTGAAATTTCAGTTTTTGAGCCTCCCAAAGAATTTGTGGTTAACTAGTTGTCCTAGTTTGCTTTGGATTGCTGTGGTAAAGACACTATCACCAAAAGCAACTTTGGGGAGAAAAAAGTTCATTTCATTTTATAACAGTCCATCCTGAAGGAAGTCAGGGCAGGAACTCAAGGCAGGAACCCGGAGGCAGGAACTGAAGCAGGGGTCCAGGAAGAGCACTGCTTACTGGCTAGCTCTCCATGGCTTTCTTACACAATCTAGGACTCCTGGTCTATGGGTCATACCACTAGCCATAGGCTGGGTCCTCTCATAAAAATCATCTGTCAAGAAAAAAAAAAAATGGCTCCTTGATGTGTCTACAGGCCAATCTAGTAGAACATTGCTCAGTTGAGGTTTCCTGTTTCTGGATAATTAAAGCTTGTGTCAAGTTGACAAAAAGTTAACCAGCACATCAGTTCACAAAATAAAATTCATCTGTGGTTCCAGAGACATTGAGAACCAGAGAAGAGAAAAAAGTAGGTCTGAAGGCAGAAGTAGGAGCAGGCTCTCACAGGCCTGGGGAGATTGTAATTTGGGAAGCCAGCTATGCAGCCTCCCCAAGGCCATTGAATTCTTATTGGAGGATAAAGATTTAGATAAAGATGGCTTTCTTCATGCTCAGACATGCCTAAAGAGAGAATTCATATAGAAAGATGATATTAATGAATTAATTGAATAGTATTTATGAGGCTTCTTTTATGTACTGGAAACACAAATGGAAAAAAAGAAAGCTACAGATTACAAGCAGTGATGAGTATCGGTAGTTTCTACTACTCAGGAGTCTAAGGCTAGAGAAAAGCTTGAGGTTAGGCGTTTGGAGTAGTATAGAAACTTTCAACTAAAAAACGAAGACAGATAGACAAGGCATGGTGGTATATACTGTGATCCAGGCTTTGGTAGAATGAATGCAGGAGGGTCACAAGTTTGAGGGCTATGTGAAGTGTCTATACACACACACACACACACACACACACACACACACACACATACACACACACACATACACACAGCCACCCCAAACAAACGGTTCCACCCCAGGCAGCCACTTAAGCTAATGGGACATTCAAGAAATGCATCAGATAAGCTACATCATGTATAGCTGTAGGAAAAGCATATGTTCATTATGTCATGGGGACCTCAGGAGAGGCATTCCATTTTATACTGTTAGGAAATGAAAAAAAAGCTTAATCTGGGCAAGTAAACATTATTAACATTGTTAAAGAAGACTTCTGGTACATATATAACATCTTTACAAGGCACAAAAAACTTTTCATTGTTATAAACAACATTGCATGCATGGAGTTGGCCTGGGCTTATCATCACTGCTGATTTGAGTTGGCCTAAAACTTATTTTAGAACTTAATATAATTTGGTACAGAGAACAACCATACTGAAAAACAGCTCATAAATGAAATTATGGAGGCATATGCACATTTTTGTTTTATGAGCTTAACTCTGAAACTCAAATGTTTGACACTTTATTGAGGGCTGTAGAGGTGGCTGAGCAGTTATAGGTGTTTACTGCTCTTGCAGAGAATGAGAATTTGACGCCCAGATTCCCGAAACTCCAATTCTAGAGGGATCTGATGCTTCTAGCTTCTGTAGGAACCTGTGCTTATATTATCAAAATAATGAAAATATAAAATTGTACTGAGCAACTTGTAAATCAAACAACACATTAGAGATAAGCATTTAAACAAAAAAGAGAAGACATGGTAAACACAGGTGACTGACAGGGAACCAGTGCTCTTGTGCTTCTTATGGTTGTGACTTCCTCCCTTATTCCTTCTTCCATGGCAGCCGTGACTGCATAAAACTGAGCCCTCCAGTTTCTGCTGTGAATTGCTATGGACGAGAGTCATTAAACAATGATCTTTGTTCAGGAGCTACTTGCTTTGTACAGTATTTCTAAAAACATCATAAATATGGATTTGATTTACATACTTAATGCCTTATTTATTCAGTTGGCTTGTTTAAACCTTTTGGGAACAAGCCAGCTGTAAATGAGTAATTGTTTACAACTATTATCGATGGAGTGCTTACTGTGTATTCTTTATAAGGATTAACCCATTTAACCATCAAAACAACCTGGTGAGGAGGGTGCTTTTGTATTCTCCATTCTACAAACAAAGACACAAGCACAGAGAAGTTAGGTAACATGCCCAAAGTTGTGGAACTAGCAAATATTGTATCCAGGAGTTAAACCCTGACAGCTGGGCCCCAGAGACATTTTTTTTTTCCATCCAATATACTGTACCAACTCTAGCATGGTGCATTTTCACATCTTCCCAGCAGACCTAGTGATGTGCCTGGCATTTTGATGCCATGAAGATAAGACCAGTATTCCATAGGGTCCCTCGGAAGTACATGATTACTGTTCTAAGGCAGCAGTAAACTTGCAGAAGGTACTAGGCACCTCTGCATGCCTGACCTTGTGAAATAATCTAATTGTCTCTTTAAAAGGCTTGGAGGTTTAACAGAAACCTTTATTTCCAGCTCTCAAGGAGCAGAGTCAAATGGATCCCTATGAGTGTGAGTCCAGCCTTGTCTACACAGACAGTTCCAGGTCAGCTAAGGGTCTACATAGTGAGGCCCTTTCTCAACAAAAAGCTTTGGAGGTTTAAAGTCATGGCCTGTAAGACAAATTATTGCTTTTCTTTTCCTTTCTTTTCTTTCTTTCTTCCACCATCCCTCTCCCGCCCCCTCTTTCTTACTCTCAAGACTTGGCCTCTACATATACTCTAGGCTGGCTTCCAGGTCACTCCTGTTTCAGCCTCCTGAGTGTGGGATTCTAGACACTGATCAACTATGTCCAGCTGATGATGAGTGAAACTTACAGAGGGAGACGAGAGCCTGAAACCACATAGAACAGATAGCAAGCATCCCTGCTGTGCTCTGCCAAGTCTTTCTGACACACAAACTCGTAAGTGTAGTAAGGGGGACCTTCAGTCATTTCTTACTAAGCAATAACTCGCCAGCACACACACTTCTTAAATACTTGTTATAACCCAGATTAGGTTTAAGGCATATGCTGAGTGTGAGCTTCCATCTGACCCAGAGCAACCTAAACTGCTGTGTCAAGTAAGCTTAAGATTTTGTTTATAATTTGTCTTCAGGAGCTTCCTTTGAAAGTGCAAACCATTCATGGTTATTTAAGCTTTAACAACAAACATCTTTGTTGGCATTTTTGGACTAAGATCTCTATAGGACAGGAAAAAGCACATTTTCCAGGTATATTCTGAGTCTGGCTTTAATTTAATACCTTCTGTAGTTGTGTTGCTTTGATATTTCTCTCTTTCTCTTCCCTCCAATTTCTCTCCTCCCTCTTTTTGTCCTGTCCTCCTTCCCCCCACTACCCCTGTTTCCCCCTTTTCCCGCAATTGCTTCTTGCTCCTTCATTGTCTCACTCTTATTTTGTTTTTGTTCTCTTACTGGGACATTAGGCAATTGTAAAATTAGTCATTATAAACATACTTAGTGCATTCTGACCAAGAAAAAGTTTTGTGATTGAGTAGAGCCACTGTCGCTTTGATCCATGTAGGCTTTGGAAGACTTGCATTTTAAGGTGGAAGCGGAGACAGGGAATCAAGACGCTGTTCTATGTATTGATGGATGAAACATTTAAAAAATTATCACCAAGAATTAAACGATGAATGATAACATATACAGTTTGCCCAAAGAATGTTGTGCCTACATTTTTGTATAGAGACCAATACATTAAAATGACTAGATTAGAGAGCTCCTAAATTTAGTAAATAGCAAAGTTTTTTGACTTCCATGAAAAATGGAAGAAAAAGAAGTCAATGACCCTGACATATAATAGGTGCTCAATTCTTGGATGACTAATATAACAGACATGAGATAAATCCTAATGGTGGTGTAGACAGTAAACTATACAATTATCCACAAATATTATAATTTTTGAACTTTATTTTTTAACTTTCCCTATGTTTGGGATGGGGTCTTATACAACACAGGGTGTTCTCAAACTCACCATCTAGCCAAGGTTAGGCTTTCATTTCTGATGCTCCTGTTTCTACATCCAAATTCTGGGATTGCAGGAGTGTGTCACCATTGTAGGTGGAACTCCAAGTCAGAGACAGACAAAAGGAAAACAGTGATTTTTTTTTGTGTGTTCTCCCAGAATTCCAACCATACATGAGGAAAATCTGGTACTATTTCTAGTGAATATTTCTCTTTAAATTGAACTTTAAACCAGGTGTTCAAAAATCAATCTAATGCCAACCAACACTGCTACTCTTCTATACTACTGACTTTTCATAAAACCAAACTTCATATGTTTCATATTCAGGATCCAGTTACTGTTAGAAACAGTACCAAGAATCCCACTTAGCCTCCCTCAGTGATAGCCACATTATAACTGGGAAACTGATGTAGAAAAAAATCTACCCAGCTTATGTCAGAAAAATTCACTGAGCTTATGCAGGTTATACCAATTTAAGCTGTTCTCATTTTTTTTTATATAAAGCTGTTAGCCTGTTACTAGCATGTCTTACTGGCTAGCTCTGTCTTAAATACATTTTTATGTGTGTGTTTGTCTATGCTGTATCACCACAGTATAGATGTTCAGAACTACTACTGTGGTCAAATACAGGCTGTCATGTCACTTCAAAGTTATTTATGCAATCTTTTATAAGCAACTCCCATCCTCTTTTATATCCACATTTTTATCATTTAAAACATTGCATAAGTGAAACAATAACAATGTAGCATGAAACCTTCTAAGATGATCTCTTTTCACTAAATATAATTCTGTTCCCGTAACTCCTAGTACTTAGAGAAACAAATAATAATATATGAAGTAATGATGGAATTGTCATTTTAGGAAGGGGGTATCTGAGTGTTATCTGTTTGTCTGTCCCTCTGGATAAAACATCTCCATCCTCCACTACCTACTCCAATTTACGCCAGGTTAGACATCATTTAACCTCCAGGAAAAGCTTTTGCTTGAGAAGGTGAGTTCAGGAAGGCAGGATTGAGTCTCATTTATTATCTACCCAATATGTCATTTCTGACAGTGAACTCAAATGAAAAGGTAACATTTAATGACCACCAGAGTATTTTCACCTTTGAACTTTTATGGTTAAAATTTGCAAGGACCAATAAAATACATGTTTGGTGATTGTGCTGGACTTTGGAATTGGGTCAGAAAAGAGCCCCTAAATGGTAGCACAGTGATACCACATAAGTGTGGCTGGGATGTTAATTGTGGAAAAGTTAACAAAGTAGATATAAAAGCACAAAGTATACTATGTATCTAGCTCACTTGTAGGATGCTTTGAGATCTCTAAGATGATCTAGTTCTATCATTTAGTCATGGAAAGCACATGCTATAATAAGTATGGCATGATGTGGCCAGTGCATTGGTGGTGGTAGGGAACAAGAGAAAGGAATAGAATGTCAGAAGCATTCACGGTGAAAACTCAATGGAACTTGTCAGTTACTTCATTATAGACAATGAATACAAGAAGAAATGACAAACTAAGAGAGGATACATGTGAAATAATGATACTGGAAGAAAAAGGGATGCCATTTTAGTGGCTTGTCTTGGAAAGTTGATGAGATCATTATGAACCCATACAGTGTAGCATCATGAACAAGTCCTGGTGCTGTTGTTTCTTAGGAATAAAATGATGTCTTGTTCAGGATGAAATGATAGCACTAGATTGTCTTAGACAGCACTGTGATTTTTTTCTGCTTAAACTTTTCTCTTCTGATATGATTAAATGTCTGTGTGATCCAGTCAGAGAATCAAGAAACCACAGTAAGTGAGCCAGATAAAGAGGGAGGAGCAATGAGCAAAGGGATCAAGACCAGGTTGGAGAAACACATAGAAACTGCTGATGTGAACAAGGGGGAGCTCATGGACTCCAGTCTGACAGCTGGGAACCCAGCATGGACCAACCAGATTCCATGAATGTGGGTGTTAGTTAGGAGGACTGGGTGGTTAATGGGGCCTCTGGCAGTGGATCAGTATTTATCCCTAGTATACAAATGGACTTTGGGAGCCCATTCCACATAGAGGCCCTACCCCATGTGTCTCATCCTAGACACACTGGGTAGGGCCTGGGCCCTGCTCCAGACGATATGATAGACTTTGAAGACTTCCCATGGAAGGCCTCACCTTCCCTGAGGAGCAGAAAGGGGATGGGATGGGTGTTGGTGGGCAGAACAGGGGAGAATGGGAGGGTGCGGGAACTGGGATTGATATGTAAAAAAGCTTGTTTCAGATTTAAATAAAAATTATATATGTATATAAAATTTGAAAGAGCATGGTCCTAGAACACTGTTCCCTTGGAAATGGGGATAGTCACAGAGGTGAGTGGTGGTTGTTAGGGAGCTACACTGTCAGAAGTGACTGGGTTGGGTGGGTGGGGGGCGGAGTACTCATTTTTAAATGAAGTAAGAATGGGTGTTTAAGTTGAAGAAGGGAGTTAGAGTGATTACTGGGAGAGTAAATCTTGAATTTTAAAGAAAGGGGTGATACTATTTATTTCAGTGGTTTGCTGCTCTTGAGACTCTGATCTTGCAGCCACAGAATGAAACACAGCAGCCACAGGAAATGAAAAGGAATTTATTTTCCTGGAACTGCATACAGCCACTTGTTATAGAGTACCTGCTCATACGAAAGCTGGAGATAAATGGATGAAGCAACCTATTTTCAGATGGAAAGAAAAGGTTCCTGATTCCAATCTCAAATCTTGCTAAATCATGTCAGGATTTGGATTTTGGGAAGTAACATTATGGAAATTACTTATCGACATCGAAAGTGTACATGTTTTCTCTTCAACAGAGGATATGTTGTGGCATATTCTTTACCTGACAAGTCATACTAGTGTCACCTTTTATTTTTTTTTTTTAGTTCTTTGGGAGTTTATTGTAAGTTTTAACATAATGTATGAAATAGTGCCTTGGGATCCTGAAATGCTGAAGAAAGGGTTCATAAAGCATGTATTAGGAAGTGATGACTTCCTAACATGTTAACCCACTGTTATACTACACATCTGAGAAGCATATTAATTTTCCCATTAGCAATGTGAGTCTATTTCATTTTTGGTCAAACAGCCAAAAGGATATTTCTTCTTCTTTTTTTTCCTTCTACTGATTGCCCTATCTGAGCTGTAACTAGCTGAACATTTACAACTCTGAATGATATAATGCAATTAAGACTCTATAACATTCTAATTTGCATATCTCATTATATAGAGTGACACCATTAGAAGACATGTGTTGAAGCTTTCAAAATGATTATGATATGTGAACAGAGTAGAGGATAAATATGCTTTGCTGAACCAAGACTGTAAGGTAGTCACTAGCAGTACTTTAGCTAGACTGGCTGCTCTTCCTCTTCTTCTTCCTCCTCTATCTCTTCCCCCTTTTCCTCCTCTTCCTCCTAAATACCAAGTCTTTGTTTATTTTGATTTGTGTTATACATATCAATATATTATGTTATAAACACCTGAGACTCTGATAAGGTTTATTGCGCCCCAAACTGTGTTTAGAGGCATCATGAATATAATGTGCGCAGCCAGTGTGGAGCCTACACAGAGACTGAATGAACCAGTGACACTTCAGCTGTAGAGGGCCAGACAAATGCAGCGAGTTTCAGGACCAGACAGACCTTATGCGTTGCACAGGATGGCTAATAGTCATTGGAAGGCAGAGGTAATTATGGATGGTAGCCTCTGAGATAGGACTGGACTGAGCTCAGAGAGACAAGCAAAGCCCCAAGGTACTTTATGATCAAGTACCAATCATACTATTTTTTTTTCAAAATTTCTTTTTGTGAACACAAGCATAACAGCCCCTAAACAAATGGTATAGGGCGGAAATCCTAAAGAATAATAGTCATTCAGAAAAATTAATAGAACTTCTTATCTGCTTTTCACATATTTTGGAGATTATAATTTAATCACTGTATTTCTTTTGCTTTCTTCCTTCAAGTCTTCCCTTAGACCCCTCCCTACTCTCCTTCAAACTGATGTCTCTACTCTCTTTTTTACTAATTGTTATTTCATGCATGCATATGTACATATGCATGCATTCCCATGTATTTAAAAGATAATTATAGGGAATATATATATATATTTCCAAATAAAACTTGTTCAGTCTGTATATTACTTGTTTGTATGTTTTCAGGGCTGACCTTTTGGTTCTGTGTATAACCAATTAGTGTGCACTTCCCTGGGGAAAACTTTCTTTCCCATTCCCCGCTTTCCTCAGCTGCCTGTAGTTATTTGTGTAGGGTTGTAGCCCCATGAAATTTTCCCTGTCTAGTTTGTATATACTTTTTTTATTCTGCTCTTTAATTTTTGGCTGTGTTCTATGACCCAGTAGGCCAACAGATTAACAGTGTCATTCAATGTCCCTTACCTCTGACTCTAGGTTGGATTTGGCTATGTGGAGCCTCTGGCAATAAAGATAGTTGACTGTTTGTTTCCCTAATTTCATTCTTGCTTGGCCAATATTTGATAGTGACTTTGCTTAGCAGGACATCTCAATAAGATGAATACAACTTAAACATCAGAGATACTCACATGCATACGCTCTTTTCTAAGGTCCAGAGAGGGGATCCAACAGTGTGTTCACATAGTCATTTTTATTAAGAAGAAAAATGTGCTTTGAAGTTGAGAAGTATATAATGAAAGATTATTTTAGTTATCTCAATAAAACAAGTAAGAAATTTTGGGCTTCATAATTAGGATATAAGTAAATGGTTTTACCCTTTATTTTACCATTTCTCTATTTATTAAGAGAATAGAGTAATTACAAAACAAGTAGAATGTGAAGAATAAATGATAACTTGAGTGATTAAATCAATATAAGATACTTTCAATGAAAATATAAAATAAAAATTTCCAGTCATATTAAAGCTGTTATTCATTAAGAAGAAACAAATTATGAATGAGATAAATAAATGAGCTCTCAATAGTTTCATCTAAATAAGAAACAAGTGAATTAGACTTGTACATTGCAAAGCATGTTATTGGTGCTTTGACATGGATTGCTAATATAAAGAAAATATAAAACAAAATGATGAACTAGGTAAAGAGTATTTAATACCAGTCACTACCTACAAAAACTTGCATGTCCTGAAAGTTTTCTGGTTATACCAAAAATTATGCAAATTTACTTATATGGGATTAAACAATTAAGATGTTACATGAGTATGATACTAATTTTGATTTCAAACTTGATTGGACTGACAGTCTCCTTGGAGATTTGGAAGTGTTTGTGAGGGTATTTCTAGAGACAATGAAAAGGGAGTGGCTCTGGCCTAATAAATTACTTGATGGATTCAAAATCTGTGTAGACTTCTGGGAGATGGTGGAACTGTGAAAGGTAGAGGTTAGTTGGAGGAAGTAGGTCACTGAGGGACTTCCTATGCTCTGCTTCCTGCCTGTCTTGAGAGTACCCAACCATACCCTTTCCACTGCATAGACTGAAGTCCTTGAAGCTGTGACCCAGACAAAAGTTGCTACATCAGGCATTTAGTCGTAGCACGAGAAAGCTAACAAATACAATGACATTAAGTTGAACTGGGAAGCCACAAGTCCCTTTCAAAACTACTGAAACTGTGGATGATATAAATTTAAACCAGTTACGTTTGAGGAAGCATTGACTTATATTTTTTACATATAAAAACTATTATTAAATGATTTTGTGAGTGGACAAATAAGCAAACAAACAAAAATCAGATCAAATATCTTCCCAAGATGTTTCTTAGTCAATTGCTAAAATGTTATGATTTTTTTTCGGGATGTTGTTAGGGTAGCCATATTCATTACATCTTAAACATTATTGACTTTTAAGATTTTAAAATATTTTAATTTCATGCCTAAATTTATATTTTCCTGAATTATCCTCAAATGATATAAACCTTTCTTCTAAAACTTGGATGAACCCCTGCCATTTGCCTGTTCTAAATGGGTTCTGGTGACAATCCTTCCACACTTACTTTTTTGGAACTAAAGGTAGTTTCTTCTTGCTTTGATGATCCCTAGGGGAATATTTGTTGTTCTCTCTCTCTCTCTCTCTCTCTCTCTCTCTCTCTCTCTCTCTCTCTCTCTCTCTCTCTCTCTCTCTTATTCATTTTGCAGTTCTGGGGATGGAAGCCATGTCCTCACACACTAGGCAAACACACACTCTAATCAAGAATAGTTACATTGATAGCATCAGCATCTGCTGGTTTTCTTCTTTTCTTTATTTTCTGTGTATTGGTTGTTTTTCCTGCACACATTTTTTTTGTGTGAAGGTGTCAGATTTCCTGGAGCCAGAGTTACAGACAGTTGTGAGCAGTCATGTGGGTGCTGGGAATTGAACCCAGGTCCTTTGGGAAAGCAGTCAGTGCTCTTAACCACTGAGCCACCTTTCTAGCCACTCTGCTGGCTTTCTTAACTTTGGTATTCTTGATGTTTTTGTTGCACAATTCTTTGTTGTAGGGGCTTGTTTTAGCACTGGCCTTCCTTCCCCCTGTAGAAGCCAGTAGCACTTTTCCATTGACAGCATTGCCAACTCTCTGCTAAGGGAAAGTCATCACATTCAGTTCAGAGCCACTTTCTTAAAACTGTGCTAATGGACACTTCTTCAGTCTCTCCAGTTGCTCCTAAACTTATCTCTCCACTTTTGGGATAGTGTGTCATGGACTCATTGGCCTCAAACTCTCTATTAGCCTAGGATGACCTTGGGCTTCTGATTCTCTTGTGTTTTCCTCCAGAGAGCTGGGAGTGCAGGCATGCACAACTATGCTTTCCTTATGTGGTTCTAGAGATTCAACCCTAGGCCTCATCCATGCTAGGCAATGCTCTACCAGAGGAGCTGTTTTCAATAACTCCTAGGCTGGTTATTCTGAAAAAGAATCAGCATACACACTACAATCTTTCTTTCTTCCTTTCTTCCTTTCTTCCTTCCTTTCTTTCTTTCTTTCTTTCTTTCTTTCTTTCTTTCTTTCTTTCTTCCTTCCTTCCCTCCTTCCTTTCTTTCTTTCTTTCTTCTTTCTTCCTTTCTCCCTTCCCTCCCTACTTCCCTCCTTCCCCTTCCTTCCTTCCTTCCTTCCTTCCTTCCTTCCTTCCTTCCTTCCTTCCTTCCTCCCTTTCTTCTTTTCTTTCTCTCTCTTTCTCCCTGCCTTTCTTCTTTCTGTCTTTCATTCTTCCTCCTCCTCCTTTTACTGAGACAGGGTCTCCCTATGTAGTCCTGGCTGTGTGGGAACTCACTATGTATACTGAGCTGGTCTCTAACTCACAGAGATCCTTCTGCCTCTGGCTCTCAAGTGGTGAAATTAAAGACACACACTACCAAACCCAGCTTACAGTTTTTCTTTAAAGGACAAAATAACTCAGCATTACATTATCCTATATTAAGGATTAGGGTTATATCTAAGTGATAAATGGCTTAAAAGAAAGGATGGATAATACGTGATAATTGACAAATATAAAATTAAAAGAATAAATGCACCATGGAAAGAAAAAGACACAATGCCAGTGAATAAGGGTGATGAAATAAAGGACCTGGGAAATAAGTAAACATGTTTATCAGAGTTCATCATTGAAAGTAGAAGCTGTGGGAAGTAGCCTTTCCGGATGGTAGACAAGTCTACTCCCTTCAAATCAAGCCATGGAACTGGATTTAAAAAAAAAGTAAAAAAAAGCTTTCCTGACCCCCCCTCCCCACCAAGACTGATAGCTGAGAAATCAGCATTGTACTGACTCAGAACCCCTGAATGTGGGTCTCAGTAAGAAGGCCTGGGCAGTCTAAGGGACCTCTGACAGTGGAACCAGGATGTATCCCTGGTGCCCAAAAATCTTTGGGAGCACATTCCCCATGGAGGGATGTTATGAGTAGGTTTTTTCCCCTGCCGGTCTGGTCCCACTGCCGCGCCAGCCCCAAATAACACACAGAGACTCTGTAATAGATATAATTCTGTTGGCCAGTTACTAGTTTCTTATCTGCTGGCTCTATCTTAAGTATTAACCCATTTCTATTAATCTAAGTATTTCCACATGGTCTTATTTTACCGGAGAGAGGGGCTGGCGTTCTGCTCTCTCCATCTTCCATCTTGGATCTCCTTCCTACTACTTCTCTCCTCCTTGTCTCCTAGTCCCACCTATCTTGCTTTCCTATTGGCCAACAGTGCTTTATTCATTAACCAATAAGAGAAACATATTTACAGAATAATATCTCTCATCAGAGGGATACTCCCTTAGCCTAGAGGCAGGAAGGAGGGCCTAGTCTCTACTCCAAATGACTTGACAGATTTTGATGATCCCTCCTGGAAGGCATCACCCTCTCTGTGGAGTTGGGGGGAATGGGATGGGAGGGGGCGTTGGGGCATGGGAGGGAGGGAGAGGGAACTTGGATTGATATGTAAAATAAGAAAAAAAAATATGCTTTCCCAAGTCAACCACAGACAAACATCCAACTGAGGAATGTTTGTTCATTAAAGCTCATGTGTTCCATGAGAGCAGTGGAGTTTGTGGTATTCCTACCTGGGACCATTTCATTTCCCAACTTGTTCTCAGATTTATTAGCATGCCTGTAAGGTCCTGATGGTCTTCTCAGGCACACCAATGAAGAAGACTGGTCAGATCTGGGGTGGAGGGTGAAAAATGTAAGTTCAATTGGTGGTGTCAGTAAAAAATGGCAAGCCTGGAAAAAACTGAATGGAGGAAATGCACAACCCATGAAGGCCAAGGATATGGTCTGATTTAGGGCAAGAATCAAGTTAGTGGACAGGAAACTATTTTATAGAGAGATGTGAGATGCTGGAAATGAGACAGTAGGGAATCCAAAGAAGCTCTGCACAGACTCTGGCTGGCTTGGTAGCTGTGCACATCTGCCAGATAAGACCCTGTGAAGCTTATCACAAAGGAAGAGGGATATAAGCTAAAGAGTCACCCTTCAAAGTCTGAGTGTAACCCTGAACCTGTTGGAGAGGATTGTCTGTGTGCTTGCTTGTGTGTGAGTGTTCATGTGTATGTGTGCTATTTGTATGTATGCCTGTATGTGTATACGCCAGAGGTTGATGTCAGATGTCTTCCTCGGTGGATCTTCTGGACATTAAACTGTGGCCTTACTGTAAGTCACTCCATATTTATCTAAGACAGTGGGTTTTTTAAGTCTATGGCATCCCTAGGATATTCCATCTTACTATCAACTTAAGAAAAATTTATTTATTTATTTATTTATTTATTTATTTAATGTGTATGGGTGCTTTGCTTGCATGTATGTTTGTATATCACATTGCCCAGCATTGCCTTCTGAAGCTGGAATCCTCTGGAACTGGAGTTACTGGTGGGCCTCAGCTTTCATGTGGATAGTGAGAATCAAACCCAGGTCCTCTGGAAGAGTAATGACTCCTCTTAAGTGGTGAGCTATTACTTCATCTCACCATCAGCTTTGGACTCTATCTTGAAGGAGGAGGATGTCTGCTGCCTCATTGTGGACACTGCCCAATTTGTCAGACACCATCATCCATCACAGACTAAGGAATGATTTATTCCGGTGAGTAGAAAGGGAACCACCCTTTAAACTTATCAGAATAAACTGAGACTGTAGGGACACAGGTGTGTGTTAAAATCATACCAGGGAAACCAAACCCAAGAGCTTAGATACACCAAGATGAAGAAAGGCTGTATCCCCCTTTATGGGTCCCATAAAGCCATGGACATCTATCAAGTCTAACAGGAATGGCAAGAGACCAATATCAACCTGTCCTCTGATGCTGCTGGGTGTGTTCATCAAAGATCAATAGAGGACTTCCTGATTTTCCTCGGAGTTTCTGCCCTGTTAGCTCCTCCTGCTGTAGATGTGGCATACTTGATTGTCTGCCCACCCAGCTGTTTGCCTATCTGGACCTGACCTGCTGTTTTCTGCTCTGAATTGGTTCAGTTTTTCATCTCATAGTTTCAACAGCTTTGCTCTTAAATCCTGACCCCAGCAACTAACCAGTAGCTCCATCCTGGCACTGGTTTGATTTACTTCATCAATACAGACTTTCTCAACCTAATTCTGAAACCTTTTGAACTCTGCTACAGCCCTTTAACTCATTTCTGTAAACCTCATATATGCGTATTAGGTCCATTGACTGTGTATTAAATTATGTGTGATATGATATTTTATATTAATAATTAAGATTGGAATAAAAAAAACCCTGTATTCACCTTGGCCAGATTATGGTAGAAGGGATTATTTGGAAAATTGCTGTTATTGAAGCTGCTGGACCATGTAAATTTATTGTTCCTTAATAAATGCTGACACTGTGGAAAGACAGAAATGTATCCATCTGTTTCTGGCAGAGTGAACTCATGTCAGCTCCCTGCATTATTTTTTGAGACAGAGTCTCTCCCATTGGAGCTCAGTGATTTTGATAGATTAAGGACCAGCAAGCATCAGGGATCAGCCTGTGTTGAGTCCTCCATGCTGGGATTACAAGCATGCACCGCCATGCCTTGCTTTCAAGTGGATTCAGGGGATTGAACTCAGGTCCTCACGCTTGCACAGCAAGTATTTTATTGTCTCCCCAGGCCCAAGAACTACCTTTTAAATAAGAAACAAATGTCGGGCTCTGATTAGACACGCCCAATTAGATGTGCTGCCTTAATTTCCAATTTTCTATGTTCTTTGATTCTGCTTAACTTTCTGTGGTTCTGCTCTCCCTTAAGTCTTGACCTGTTGATAATCATTAAACCATTTGGTAACTTCTTTGTGTGTAAGATATTATTTTTTTCCATCAGAGTTGATGTTTCAAATTTACTCGAAGCTACCACACTAGGATCTCTGTTATTTTACATGAATATGATTTAAACATTAGCTTAACATACTTTGATTTGATTTGGTTCTGCCCAAACATGTTCTGTGTGTATATATCAAGTATCTGAAACTCATTTGCAGGTGTCAGCTATGCCCATTTCAATCAGGTTAGATAGTGTGACTTGAGAATCAGATCTCTGATTAGCATACTGTCTGATCAATCTAATAAACTTTAATTTAGATCCATTTAGCTTTTTTCCTCCCTGGGGCACAGTGTGACTTTCTCCAACTTGTTCAGGTGAAACTTTGATCTCCCACTCTGTGCCACTGACATGAACTTACTCAGCATTTCTCTCACAGCCACAGAATTCACTGGAGGCTTCCACGGTGTGCAGCACTCTTATCTTACACGACCATGCACTTACTGAACCAGCAGGGGTGCTTCTGAAACTGTAAATGTTGGGTTATGGAGGACCTACTGAAATGAACTAGGACCATGCAAATGCATATTCCAGGTCATCTGAAAATTCTAACTAGGAAAATTTTTTGCGGCTTGGTATAATGCTATTAGATACATTGCAACTGTGATAAAATCTCAGCATTGTCTGAGTGGTCGCTGTTACATCCCCTCCCCATCTTTCTTGCCTTTTCAGGAGTCTCACTGTGTAGTCAAGGTGGGCCTGGAGCTTGCTATGTGTCACCCAGGCCTGGCTCATCATTGCATCTCACAAAGGCATTTCTAGTTAATTTATAAGACTTCCCTGTTCCTTTTTGGTAAGGCTGTCATCGACAGTTCTATTCTCACACTCTACCTCTGCGTTTGGGCCTGCCAGACTTTTTTCTATTTTGGAAGCTTGAGAGGACACTGTAGAGTAAATAGCTACAGAATTGTGAGTTAAGTCTCAGTTTAAGTTTTAGTTACAGCAGCAGGTTGATTCTCTTAGGGAATTCACTCTGCTCCTCATGTCGAAGTGACCTTGCTTAGAACAGAGGTCATGGGGCCATCCATGGGGCTGTGAGGAATAAAGACAAGGTCAGTGAAACACTTGACAGCAGTGGGCACCCAACAAATACTGGTTGCTGAATTTTCTTTAAAATTGAAAAAAAAAACATTGGCGTTTATTTATTTGTACTTGTGTCATGCGTGGTGCATACGTGCATGTCAGAGGGCAGACTGTGGATGTCAGTTCTCTCTTCCCAACATGTGGCTTTGGCTATCAAACCCAGGCTTGACAGCATGTGCCCTTAAAATCTGAGGCCTCTCTTTGGGCCCTCTTCCCTTTCTTCCTTGATCATGTTTTTACAGTTTTTGCATGCCAATAAACACATTGGCTGATACTCTACATTTTTCTTTTTCTATTAAGCTTCTCCCCACCCTTAGGGACAATTAGAAGATTTTCCTTCATCATTTCTTTAGTATTTATGCTTTCCTGTTTGGTGTGATGTTCTGGGCATTGGCTAGATCATTATGAACAAAATACCAGACTTCGCTGTCCTGGGGCCTAGATGTTAGTAGTTTGGTGTGGTTTACTTTTTTGAATAACTGAAGTTGGTAGAACGCTGTTATATTTTAAGACCCTTGAACACATCCTGTTGTGAGTTGCCATTGATGTGGTTATTGGTCAACTTGCTTGGCTTTAGAAATAGCAGCTGATATTCAAATTTTTACATAGTTGAGGGTCCTTTTATGAAGAAGAAAAGAAAAAAGTAATTACATCACAATTGCTAATTTTCTAAAACAACCATTAAAACTAAATATAAATTTTCCCTTGAATAATAATAAGAATCTGAGGTAGAAAAAATGAAAATCTTGTCTACCAAGAATACCACTACAAGATAGTAGTACTTCAGTTTATGTTCAAAATCTATATCTTTTGATACCCATTGACAAATGACAGCATTACCCAAAAGAATGGATAACTCCACTGGCGGTTTGCCATAGCTCTGACTTCCATGCTCAGCTTTGACCATCTGCACCCCAGACCAAGCTGGACCCAGAGTGTAGGACAGAGGTCAGAATAGATGCTTTTTAAAGATTGTTTACAGTCTTGTGAGTCATGATTAACAGTTGTCATGCAATATTTCATTCTACCTACTTGCATTTTGAGACTAAGTGATAATATTGAATCCACATGGAATGACTAGGTCATGAGGGATTTCAACCTAAAGACAGAGGGATATTTTTGTATATGGAGCATATGTGACTTACTCTGCACTGGCCCAGTTCTGCACGTGCCCATACACTCTGTGGGCAACTTGGATCTGGAAAACCTTCCGAATTATCTTTTAAAATAATTTGTTTTTATTTTATTTGCATTGGTGTTTTGTCTGCATAACAGTTTCTGATTTCCTGTAACTGGAGTCACAAGACATTTGTGAGCTGCCTATGTGGGTACTGGGAATTGAACCCCTGTCCTCTGGAAGGACAGTCAGTGCTCTTGGCCTCTATGCCATTTCTCAGCCCCGTTGTCTGAATTCTGTGTTTCTCAGGTGTTTAACTTAACCAAGGTTTCTCATCTTTGTAGTTGTAGTTTTGTATTTTAAACAAGGGAAATGCTAAGACTTGCTCTAATGTCTGAAGAGAAAACAAAGTAGGATTTTGTGATATGCTAGTTTGTTCTTTATCTTCTTAAATGAGGCAGGACTGAGCCCCTCCCCGCTGTATCAAGGTTGAGCAAAGTGTTTCACCAAAAAGTCAGTTCATGCACCCAGGGTAAGTCCTGGACACTTTTTTATTTTTTTTAAATGAAATTATCTACGAACTTCTAAGATAACTGGTACAAGGTCTTCACAAGAACAGGCACTTTTTCTTAAAGTCAAGCTTGTAAAAATGGTATTGTGCCATCTGATATACCACACACTGTCAAAATAATTTGAAACTATTTCTAGGTGACAAAACATCGATTAATAGGATCTTCCCATTGACATATTTTACTGAACTTGGTGGGTTCTAGCATTAATAAGTTAATTTTTTCTAAAATTATCTAAACAAATATTTTGCCTGCACAGTCCAAATTTTTAAAAAATGACATATAAATCAAATTCTTTAATATCACATCTCAAATTTCATTACAATTACATAAATACTTTTACAATAAATCTTTTAATAAAGCAATGATAACTCAATTGCAAACCCTGTTTTAAAAACTGGCTGTAAAGCAAACAAAGAATTGTGTCAATATCCAGCTTGGACTAGAGGATCATAATAAGACACAGAAAGTTTCATATGTGTTCTGCAGCAAAATTTCTGCCTTTTTCTGATTATTTGCTTTGCACAGGAGAGAAATAAACACCCATCAACAGCCAACATTCTAGCCTTTTCACTTTCCTAATTATACTGAAATTCCCTCTGAAGTCAGACTAGTTTTACACATTAATTAACTTGATTCTTCCATGCAAATATTTAACAAACACTTTGGAAACAAATATTCAGACATCGATTGAATTAAAGGAATATTCAAACATTGATTGAACTAAACTGAATCCATGAAGTGGGTGGGAAGGTTTGGGTTTGGCTCCTCCCATACTCCTGGGCTTTGATTATTTTGTACAGATGATTGCCTCACAAACTGAGAGTCAGGGAGAGAAGCATGCTTCTTTAACTCATCAGAGAAATGGGCTACACTTGGAAAAACAAGGCTGCATCTTCTTAACGTGAAGTAATCATTTAAATTATTGATCATTTTTCAAAAACAGAAAGCACCTGTGAGCCAAAGAAAAGCATGGGATGTACATAATATCCTTTTTTAGATAGAGTCCGGATTTGCAGACTAAGCTGGCCTTAGACTTACTGTGATCTTCCAGCCTCAGCCTCCAGAATGTTGGGATTTCTGCTGTTGCTGTCCCATGCCTGATTTCACTCACATCTTTGTCTATGTTACTAGGAATATTTGGATGCTTATATGTTATATCCCTCTCCCAAAAGAATAGTCACCATAGCTTTGTGAATATAGAAAATCAAGGGCAAAGGGTGAAATAGAAGCCAGGCTGCATAACATTTCCAAAGTGTCCTCCCCCCTTAAATCTGACACTTCCTTTCTCTTATTGGACCTATGAAACACATTGTCAGGCAAAGGTGCCTGCCACCAAGCTTGATGACCCAAGTTCCATATCCAGGACCCACACAGTGTAAGGGAAGAACCAACTCTTGCAAGCTGTCCTTTGACCTCTACATATGTGCTCTGGCATGTACTAGCATATTTACACAAAATAAATAGAATATAATAAAAATTTAAAAATTGTTTACTACAGGCTGCATACTAGACCCTAGTTATGCTTTTTCTTTACTTGCTCTAGGTAACAGTTAATCACACACAGCATTTTGGAAGAGAAAAGATGAGAGAAAAGCAAAGGAGAAGGCAATGAGAGAGGTAGAGAGAAAGCCTTAAGGCAAACGCAAAGGACAAGTTGTTAATATTAATTCACATTACTTTGAACTTTATCTCCCATTGAGTTGGTTATTTTATTCACTTACCAAATATTTATTGAGCAAATACTATGTTCCAGGCACAGTCCTAGGCCCTGGGGATGCAAAGTCAAGAAAGACTTGCTTGTTCCTGTCCTTGAGGAAGGCTCAGAGTGTGGGGGGAAACAAAAGTGAATAAACCAAACTAGGGAGGGGATCTGGAAGAGTCACGCACAAAGAAAAATGAGAACCCAAAGAGAGTGCATCTAAATCACATGAGAATCTGTGTTGAATTTTCTGCAAGAAAGCCAAAAGTAAACCAAACAGAACACTGTTATTTGTCCAGTTGGTCTAGATAAAATGGAAGAATTTTAAATAAGGGAAGCACAGTTACTTGGTCATAACTATTCAGCTTGCATATCCAATTGCTAATTTAAGATATAGAGAATAGATTTGCCATTGATTTTACATGTACTACTCATGGATTTCAACGAGGATAAAAGGTATGTACTGCACCATGGGAACTACACCGTGTGGCTCATTTAAAGATAGAAGTATTGTTCACACTGCTTGACAAGTCCCCAGTTGTTTCACTAGTAGCAAATAGTTAATATTTTACTGGTTACATTCACAAAATTGAACAAATTGATAAGTACTAAAAAGACTGTTTATTAGTGTTATCATGATTATGCTCCCAATGGTGAAGTTGGCAGTTCTTAAAAAAAAAAAAAAACTCTCACAATTGTGCCACTGTGTGTTTATAACATAGTGGCAAAGCTAAAGTCTGAACATCTTTCTCATCTGAGCATAGAGAGGAAAGGGTGATCAAGGTGCTCTGTTAGTTCTCTTCAGTGGGCAGAGGCCCTATATGAACAGCTGCATCCCCCATGTGAGCCCTGCATAAAAGCAGAATAGATTAAAAGGCTGCCAACATCCTTCAGTTTCAACATCTCCTTAGACAAATCATCAAATTATCCCTGACACAAATACATTAGCTACCACTCTGGAATTACTTTAGAACCAAGGAACAACACATTATAAAAATAAAACTTTCAGACATCCTAATGCATGGGTGTTTGCAATTTCCTTGAAACAATGCTAATATTAAAACTAACTGAACACTGTTCAAGGTTACATAATAAGAGTAAGCTAAGAAACATTCTTTTTCTAACCCTAACTTTGCAAATTCCTACCACTTCAATGCAGTATTTACTTAAGTAGCCTTCGTCCCTACAAGAGAGGGACTCTTGTAAGCAATATATGAATTGGTGAGCAGAGGCATGCCAGCAATTTTTGAGCACAGACCATAATGAAAACCCTGGAATTACTTCCAGCACCTACCATTTTAGCTTCATCATTATAAGGGAGAGTGGTACTAATTCTTTCTAGCAAGTTTAATAATAATTAGGTCATTGAATCGCCGACTCACAGCATTCTCCTGCTTCTTTGGTATTAGATATTCCCCCTGAAGCTCCAGGGGGAGGCATTTCTTAGGAAGAAGCCAAACCACAGTTAAGCCTTTCTTATAAATCTGCTGTCATTAGCTAGTGAGAATTGCCATACTGACTTTCTCCACTTTCTATATGTTGCTTAGTAATACAAGATAAATCTATTTTCATTTATTAAATTATAATTTAGATAAATGATTCAGGCATTGATTTTACTATTTTTCATTCTATGTGGCATTTATTACTTCCAAAGTATTTATTTTTTCTATTGTCCTCATGTGACAATCATCTAACCATCCCTATAGTTTGGACAAATACAGGTTCACGATTTGTATGTGGATTCATCAGAAGTCTTTTGTACTTTTGTTATTTATTGGCTACTGAGGACAGAAGCATTTGATACCAATTCATTTAAAGTGATAGGCCGAATAAGATTCTAGCTAAAAAATCCTGAACTTTGACAAATGACACACAAACCATCCTAACCAACAATTTATTTATCACTTTGTAAAAAATGATCACCTTCAATGGAGAAATGAGGAATTAACAAAAGCTGAAGAGCTGTAAATAGGGCCAGAGATGAGGGCACACACCTTTGATGCCAGCACTCAGGAGGTAGAGGCAGGTGGCTCTCTATGAATTTGGTCTACTTAGTGAATTCCAGGATAGCTAGGTCTACATAGAGAGACCCTGTCTCAACAACAACTGCAACAACAAAGAGCTGTGAACTTATTCTTAAACTTCCAATAAGTAAGAATTACATAGTTGCTATTAATTTATTGTCTTGTTTATGACATACCTCAACAAATTTAGAAATATCTGTTTTTATAATCACTATAACCTTCATTTCAAATTCCATGAAGAAGGAAGATATATAGCAGTTGCCAAGAGCCTGCAAAAAATAGGTTTTATTTTGTTGTTTTGCCTGTGATAATATGGGTTAGCTTGGGCAGTGCCATCCTAGTAGAGTCTATTGTATTCTAATCAATATGAGTACTCACCAGGTTCTTGGCTAAGCCTGTGGGTCTTTTGATCTAAACTGAGACATTCTCATCTGTGGTAAGAATGTTCCATCTCTGGTTCTCCAATTGGTCTTCCCTTGCTCTGTCAGGGTAGAACCTAGAGACACTTTTGTTCCTCTCTCTAGGCTCCTGCTTCTCTATGAGGATAACCAATCCCTTTGACTGTCTGTGACTGATACTTTCCTGGCTGTGTTCCTCTTGTGGTGTGTTTGGTTGGATGTCTCCTTGAGCAGACTGTCTCTTCTGCCAGACCAATCATTTGATGAGAACTCTACTTTGGTCTTCAATGCCTAGTGTGAGTTCTGGCATGGTACAAGGCATACGTTAACACATATTTGTTGCATAAAAAACAATGTACTAGACCAATTTTATAAAAATAGACTGTTGGACTACCTAGATGTGATAAAGAAAGATGGACCCCTAGTGATGACATTGGACACTTTGAAGGATGAGTAGCAGAAGTGGCTGCACTGCTCTATTTCTTTTTCTTTTTCTTATCATTCATTTAGGCTTTTTTTTTCTTTTTCTTTTTTTTTTTTACAGAAGGTGAAAATCTGTTACTATTTTTTCTGATATCAGACTTTTTCCCCCTTCTTTTTAAATGAATAGAATGATCTATGCTGTAGGAACATTCTGAAAACTCCATCAAGCTCCAGGCTTGGGGAATATTGCCAAGCTATGTACATCTTAAGATTTTTCTCTTATAAAGCCAAGAAATGTGAAAGTTATTAGCAGTTCTCATGTACAGCTTTATGAGGAAAAGAAAAATGCAGAAGTTTGTGTTCCTATGGCAATGAGCTTGGGTTCTGACTCGTTTCCCAGCTC
This sequence comes from Cricetiscus sungorus, assembly GCA_030556225.1. NCBI lineage: Eukaryota > Metazoa > Chordata > Mammalia > Rodentia > Cricetidae > Cricetiscus > Cricetiscus sungorus. The sequence continues at coordinate 35,060,673 of JANBXA010000132.1, read as the reverse complement.
GCCATCAGCAGCTCTGGCTCTGGATTTCTCACAGAGCCAGACAGCTGGCGGAGCCTCCCTGGACTGAACAGTTGCTTGCACAAACATCCATGTTGACTCCTCTGTCTTCTTTTCTTTTCTGTTAATTGTAACTTTTGCTTAGCAGAGCTGCATGCGGCTTTTTGCACAGTGCTTGCACTGTCTCCTGACTCATGGGTTTTACATTTCCCTGCCCTGGATCTATGAATCAGCTGACATTTTTGCAGGCTTGTGTGATATCACTCAGAAAGTAAAGCCTGAAAATGACAATGCCATCTTTGGGGCAAGAGCCCAGACCCTTCTGTGGATGGCCCTGTACTGAGGCCATACAGTGAGACTATAACCTGGGCACCTGAAGCTGGTCTGCAGTGTCAATGAGGCAACTTTGGCATTTAATCTCTGGTCACTAGATGCCATGTCATTATAAGCTGATTTTATAGAAAGATTGTGATATGAAATTAGTTCCTATTCTTAAAATATATAATGTTGGACCAAATTAACATTTGAATCCAACATCTATGAAAAAGCAGAAATTTGTCTACCTTGACTAAAAGTAGCTCCACAAAAATTCCTGGCTTGGTGAGTCATGGTGGCTCTTGCTTTTTATCCCACCACTCACGTTGCACAGGAAGAGGCAATGGCAGGTATGGCTCTGTGAGTCCAAAGTTAGCCTGCTCTATATCATGAATTCCAGGCCAACCAGAACTACCCTCATATAAACAAAACAAAACCCCAAAATGAACTTAAAAACAAAAATAAAAAAGAAATTACCCACAATCTAAAACAAAATCCCATGTTCACGAAGGGAAAGAATCATAAAAGCCAAGGAAGAAGGAACAGACTTGATTGAAGTTGTACAGGATTTAAGAGCAATAGTTTTGGGGACTCCTTTTTGGGAAGATTTTAGACATTCAGGATAAGGTGTATGGTTGTTTGTTTTTAACTTCAAGGAAAACATGAATCAGCATAAAGTTAAACAGAGGGGACTGGCAAATTGATTCAGTGCTACTAAACATAATGACCTGGCTTTGTCCCCAGGGATCCACATGTTAAAAGGAGAGAACTTCCTGTTGTAAGTTGTCCTCTAGTGCACATGAGTGTAGTGGCACGAAAAGCTTGCATATGTATGTATATGTATGAACTTTAGTTCATACATCAATCAAACAAACAACCCCCACCACAGCTCACCCCAATAAGATTAAATAGGCAACTGTAACAACCACCATACACAGGGTACTGGGAAGACTCTTCCGGCTGCAAACTCTCTCTGTGTTCCTATCTATAACTCCTAGCAACTAGTCTTTGGTGTTGTGACACTTTATTTCTGTTTTCTGGAAAGTCATGTACACAGAATCATACACAATCTGTTACCTTTGAGGACTGTTTGCTTTCACCAGGAGTAATGCCTTTGTAGTTTGTCCAAGTTCTGCATTTTTCAGTTTTTCAGTGAAGTGCTCAGAACCCACATGTTCTGCATCTATTAACTGGAGGTCAGTGGTTGTGCTCTTGCTTATAACCCCAGCTACTCAGGACATTTCAGTAAGAGGATCACAAGCTCATGACCAGCTTTGGCAACTTAGTGAGACTCTGTCCAAAAGAATAATCTGAATTTTAAAAAGAGCTGGGGAATGTCGTTGTGTGGCAGAGCATGTGTCTAGCACATAAAAGGCTGTGGTTTAAACTCTATGTACTAACCCCCCCCAAAAACCCCAACTTAGTTGTTGTTGCTTACTATGTATTGAGGTCTGCTGTGAGTGCATCTGTACTGAACATATACAAACATTTCTTTCCACTATTCCCTAAACAAAGCATCATGGCAACAGTTTATATAATATTTATATCTTATCTATTCAAGAAATCTGGAGATGATTTAGAGCATATGAAAAAGGTATAGATGTTGTATATGAGTACTATACCATTAGAGGTAAGGGCTTGAGTATTCATAGCTTTAGAACCTGAAGCAGTCCTGGAACTCCAGAGGAAGAGGGACAACTACAGTATCCTTTTTTTGTTTTTATTGCTCAATAGTATTTTGTTCCGGCATATCACTTTTTAATTCAAAGTGGAAAAACACACAAGTCTATTTACAGTTTTGGAATGTTTCAAATACTGGTGTGTTTTGTATAGTATGGGTTTTTCTATAACATACTTTACAGGAGTGGGATTGTTGTATCACATGTCAAGTGCACAAATAGTGCTACAGGAACTTGTCAAACTCTCCAGGACCAAGGGTGCTACAACTCAAGGATTGTGTGTGTTGATACAACCTGCTGGGATTCAGTCAGAGCCTCCCCAAGGATGAATTCTGTCTTGTACCCTTCATTCCTGATGCTGGTTGTACATCCAGACAAGACAATGAAGAGTTCTATTGGTTGAGCATTTGTCCCTGTTATTTGGTAGTTAGTGTCACTGGAAGGCCATAGAACCAGAAACACCAGACTAACAGAAAGATTGAAATTCCTAAGCTTCATTGACAGAAACAGAAAGACAGGCTTGCTGTATTTGTATTGTAGAGACATACATAGGGTTTGGCCAGCAAGATGGATCCAAAGGTAAAGGGTCTTGTTGTCCAGCTTCATGATCTAAATTTAACCATTGGAGACTACAAGGCAGAAGGAGAGAAAGAAGTCACAAGTGCTATGGAATGTGCATGCCCACACATATACAATGAATGAATGAATGAATGAATGAATGTTCATAATAGTAAAAAGGAAATAACAAAGAGGAGTTCAGAGAACCTCTCAGAAGATGGAGAGGAAGAATTATAAGAGCTAAAGGTTCAGGGGAACTGCTCAAAGTGTCCTCTGAACACCTCAGGGTTCTTGCACTCATGAACTCACAGCAGCTGTGGATGGCTACACAAGACCAGGTAAGTTACTATTCCAGCATGTGTGTGGGAAGAGCTCCTGAGGCTACCAACCGCCAACACTACTAACTAAGTGTTGGCAGTTGAGGGCTTCTGGGGGAAGAGAGAATCATTCTTGGGGTGTGGCCCATAGTTGCCCATGCTCCAGGGTATTGCTGGCTTACACTCAGACATGTATAATTAGCACAAATAGGGCTGAGGGTGTTATTAAAACAAGGACAAAAACCTCAGGATGATGAGATGGAATGGGGAACATATAGAGAGGTCTGGAAGGATAGTGGGGGTATATATGATTAAAACACATTGCATGCATGTATGAAATTCTCAAAGAATAAATAAAAATAAATGAAGAGGCACGAGGGTGTAGTTCAGCCAGTGTTGTTTGCATTCATGAAGGATCTAGGTTCAATTCCCAGGAGGGAGGGGGAGGAGAGGAAGGGGACGAGAAAGGGGAGAGGGAAAGGGAGAGAAGAAGGGGAAGGAGGAAAGGGAGAGAGGAAAAAGCAACAGGTGAAAAAGCTTATTTTGTTAGCCTGAAATAACTGAAAGAACAAGATTCAGCTGCATGATTTTTGTCTTTAAGTATCTCTTAAGCAGAATAAAACTATTTTTTTTTGAATTGTCCCCAGGAACAGACATTGTTCATATTTATGAATCCCAGACAGTTGTAAATTTGATAACTGCTTTTGACCCACTAGACACTCACATGTTAGAAACTTTCAGGGCTACTATGCAAACACTTTTAGAAAACTTAAGTTTTGCCATCTTCTTAGAAGATGCCCACGAAAATAGATTCAGATCTCAGTTTAATCAGTTTTAATTAGAACTTTCTAATGAGTTGAACTTTCTGGGACTGACTTGGATTTCTCCTTCTTCAGCAGCGTCTCACTATGTAGCTAGCCTTAGCTCACCTAGATATTGCTATGTTGGACTTTAACTCCCAGAGATCTGCTTGCTTCTGCTTTCTGCATGCTTGGATTAAAAAGGCATGCCCTAACCATGCCTGGCCCTCTGATTTAGGTTGCTTCAGTAGTTAGTAAACTTCCTATCACATGACAAGTTCGTGTAGAAGGTTGGTAGTGCCTTGATGGCTTTCAACTTATAAATGTCGTAGTGTTTTGGCAAGAGCAACTCTAATTCATTTAAAGCTTTAAGAATTATTTGATTCTGTATTTTATAATGAAAACCTCACATAAGACAATTGGTCTATTAGGCTTATGGTGATCCTGTTCACAGACATTGGCATTCATGAATGGTTTTTAGAGTGTTTGATTTATTTTTAGGACTTCTGCTTGATTTCTTCTTCGTCTGCCTCGTAATTTTCATTAGCTTCATTTGGAGTTCTTTTTTGGTTTGGCTCTATGGACCAGTACCCATTTTCATTGCAGCTATAAAGATTTGAAGCTAGAGTATAAAATCATACAGTAGTTCTCAAATTTCCCTAGCCTGTTAGCTCCTAAAGAATAGAAAATGCAGTATTTTAGGATTGTCTTATGCAGGGGTCTTCTCTGTAAGGTTACTAAGCTAGGGTCTCTCTCTGAATTCTTTCCAGTTTGTTAAAAGCACATATTCAAGGACTTTTAAAAAGGCATTTTTTGGTAATTACTATATATTATACTGGGTGGAGAAACAGTAACCGAGTGAGAGTGAGAGATTTGGATGCTGTGACACCTCAGATCATTTTTGAGGTAGGACCTCCTGGAGCTCAGTTTGGCTTTTGACTTGACATGTAGTTGAGTATGATGTTATTGTCTCCATTCCCCAAGTGCTGGGATGTTAGTCATGTGTAACCATGCCTGCCTGGCCTTTGTGGTAGTGGAGACTGGATTCAGGGCTTTCTGCATGGTAGGCAAACAACTGAGAGCTGCATCACTAGTCCAAAGGGTTTAGCCAGAATATTTTTTATTTACTTTTTATTTTTTGTTTATTTTTCTTATTTTACATATCAATCCCAGTTCCCTATCCCTCCCTCACTCCCCCTTCTCTTCCACCCTCCCATGCCCCCCTGACCACCCTCCCATCCAGTCTCCCCTCCCCCAACTCCACTTGTAGGGTGATGCCTTCCTAGAGGGGTCATCTAAATTTGTCAAGGCATTTGGAGTAGGGACTAGTCCCTCCCTCCTGCCTCTAGATTAAGGGAGTATCCCTCCATGGCATTAACCCACACACCTACAAACACCTGATTTTTGACAAAACAGCTAAAAGTATACAATGGGAGGAGGAAAGCATCTTCAACAAATGGTGCTGGCACAACTGGATGATGGTGTGTAAGAAGACTGCAGATAGACCCATGTCTATCGCCATGCACAAAACGCAAGCCCAAATGGATCAAAGACCTCAACATAAATCCAGCCACACTGAACCTCTTAGAAGAGAAAATGCGAGGTACCCTTGAATGAATTGGTACAGGAGACTGCTTCCTGAACATAACTCCAATAGCATAGATACTGAGATTGACAATTAATAAATGGGTCCTCCTCAAACTGAGAAGCTTCTTTAGTCAGAATCTTTTAAATCCAGATTTACTACATTGATACATTAGAGGAATAGGCAATTTTCAATCTGTGGGAGTTCTCCTAGCTTCATTAAACAAAAGTTTTGCTTAATGATAATTACTTTGTTTGGTGCTTCCAGTTCTTTTAGAGATAAAACTGCATTATTGTGTTGCTCATGAAAGGCACTAAGAACGATTAAAAAAAGAGAGATTCATTGAGAAAAGAAACACAAGAGATGCACTGTGATCCATTATTATGTCATTAGGATGTGTAACAAGAAGTTTAATTAACAGTTGAGATGTACTAAGAAATTGTAGTATTAATCATTTCATTTCCACAAACTGAGGAGTTACTTTTGAGATTTCCAAAAGTAGCGTCTACCACAGGCAAGCAACCTGCTTCACAAAATGCCAACCACTTCTTGGCATTATCATGAAGTAGTGGAGTGAAGAGAACAATGTGTGGGATTTTGGAATCATAGGAATAGCTAGAGATGGTCCAGGGAAGGGCACCTGGTCTGAATGAAGATGATGCAAGTGCTGCCATCTGAGGACAGGCTAAAAATATGTCCTCTCATCTGTCTGCCAATATGCAGGCCAAAATGCAGAATGATTGATGCCTGTCAAATTAGGAAAGTGGTGTGTAATTGGAAGCAGACTTAAATGCAAATCAACTAACATATGTGGATTGGATTTAAATAGTTCCTGGCACATAGTAGGTGCTCAACAAATGTTAATTTTCTGCTGTGCAAGCTTTGTTAAAAGTTTAAAGGGAGATATTTAAATACAAATGAAGTGAAGTCTAATGTTCTGCAGGTAATATGTATGGAAATAGGTATTGAAAGATTTTGATGGAAACTATAGAGCTAGTGTCAAAATGGACTTGGATAATGACTACTAAAGAATTGATATGTTATGATCATGGAAAGTGAGTTAAAGGAAAGGTATCTATAGCTGGTGGGACGGTTTCTACCTTCAATTCATGTTTGTTGTTTGTAGTAATTTGAATGTAATTGCCCCCCTCTCATAAGCTCATAGAAACTGGTGCTATTAGGATATGTGACTTTGTTGGAGGAGGTATGGCCTTGTTGGAGGAAGTGTGTTACTGTGGTGTGTGCTTTGAGGTTTCATATATGCTCAAGTCATGTCCAATGTCTCAGTTCACTTCCTGCTGCTTGCACAAGATGTAGAACACTCAACTATTTCTCCAGCACCATGTCTGCCTGTATGCTGCCAGGTTCCACCATGTAAGCTGTTCAATTGTATGTTCCTAGAAATGAAACTTCTTGATCAAAGAACATAAAAGATCAAGCTTTAAATAGATACTACAGCATGCTATCGAGAAATATTGAAATAGTGATGTGTACTGTCATTCCAGCTACTCATACTATTCATTCCCCAAACCTCCAAAGATGGACATGTAAAAACTTAATTTGCCAAAATTAAATTTAAAATGTTATACTCTTAACTTACACTGATTCCTAGAGAATATTAGATATTTCCAAATATTTATTTTTAGAAGTAAAAATTAGTTCAACTTTACCTACTTTATCCAGTGTTGATTTGATATGTTTAACTTCCTGCTTTTGAGAGATGTTCTCACTATGTACTCTGTAGAACAGGCTTCCTTTGAAGTCACAAATGTCCACCTGTCTCTGCCTCTGGAGAGCTGCAATTCACGGAGAGTGCCAACCACACTCAGAGTATAAGTTTTTATTATTAATTTATAAAATTTATAAATGTGGTGGGTAACTGATATTGTTTTGTACCTTTTTGTGTTTGAGAATTGTCACTTGAGTTTTGATGAGCTTTTCATCAGAGACCCACAAGAACCAATGATCCATTTATTCAGCGGAGGTAGAAATAACAATACTATCTAACTTACCGGTTATTGAAAAGATTCTACTACATATGTGAAATACTTAAACTAAGCACTTAGAATATCTTTGGTGTGAACAGGTGAAGTGAAAGCTAGATCAAGTGTTAGGTACTGAAAATTGAACAACGACATTCTCTTTCCCTCTTCACTAAAAATAATTTAATATTTTCTTTATTTTAAAATTTTGATTGATCCACTATTATTTTTTTTGAGTGATTCACTGTTGTGGTCAACTCTCTTTTCTTCGGAAAAGGAAGAAATAATGCTTATATATGCACAATCAAATTGAGTGAAATGCTGTCCTTAAGATTAAATGAGTGTCATTTAGAAGGATTCAGTATGTGGTTATTAACATTAACTCTGTTTTCTGCATTTTTGCATGTGCTAGTAACTGATAGAATATGTAACAAGTAATGAAACAGCAGGTGTATATTATGAGAAACACTAGAAACAATTTGTGTATTTCCACATGTATGTATTATGTATTTTGCTGACTTTGGATGTGTGCTTGTGTGTGTCTGTGTGTTTTGTGTAACTGTGCTCCATATGTGTAAGGCACAGATAGATAGATATTGGTATGCTTCCTCTAGTTCTCTCCACCTTATTTTTTGAGACAGGTTCTCTCACTGAACTGGGTCAGTAAACTTTGAAGATCATGCCCCTTCCTATTATAGGTGCATGCCATAACTCCTGGCTACTTAAAAAAAAAAAAGAACTTAGAAATTAGAATATAATTCCACCATGCTTCTTCATTCCCTTTGCTTCCTCAAACCCCTCTTATATCTTTTTCCCTGGGTGCGATATTTTATTTTATTTTTTTCAGCGTGATTGCTGAGGATGCTAACTGATGTCTCCAAGTTTACATGGCAGGCACTTTACTTTGTTAACTGGCCTATCTTCCTACCTTTATGAGTATATTCATTCCTCTTCCTTCTCCACTTTGGTTTAGTGTTACTCTCTCTTTTAATAGACGCCTTAAAATTCTGCATCACACTTTTTTTTTTTTTGTAAACTGAAGAGAGTTGAGCAAGCATCAGACAAGTCACTAGTTTTTTTTTTTTTGTTTTTTAGATTTATCTTCTTTGTAACTGTGTGTGTACGTATGTCTGTGTGTGAGTTGGGGTGGGTGTGATGGGAGCCTAACCCTGACCAGCTACAAGTATAGTACATGCTTTAAAACCCTTAGTTATCTCCCAAGCCCCTCTCCTGTCACTTTTTTAATTAATTATTTTTTCATTTTACATACTAACCCCAGTTACTCCTCCCTCCCCTTCTCTCCCCCCATCCCAACCCTTATCTATTCCTCAGAAGGGGTAAGGTCTCCTTTGGAAAGTCAACAAAGTCTGGCATACCAAGTTGAGGCAGGACCAAGTACTTCCTCTCATGGTAAGGTTGATCAAGGTATTCTACCATAGGGAATGGGCTCCAAAAAGCCAGTTCATGTGCCTGGTATAGGTCCTGGTGCCTCTGCCAGCCTATCTCAACAGATCAAGACACATAGCAGTCACCCACATTCAGAGGGCGTAGTTTGGTCCCATAAAGTTTCCCCATATGTCAGTCCACAGTCTGTGATCTACCACTAGATCTGGTAGGCTTTCTCTGTGGTTTTCCAAATCATGATCTTGACCCCTGTTGTTCATATGATTCCTCTTTTCTTTCTTCAACTGAATTTCAGGAGCTCAGCCTAGTGCTTGGCAGATATAGTGAATTACTATATCTGCTTCCATCAGTTACTGGATGTAGGTTCTATGAGGACAATTAGGGCAGTCACTAATCTGATTGAAGGGGAAGGACAGTTTGGACATCTTCTCCACTATTGCCAGGAGTCTTAGCTGGGGTTAGCATTGTGGATTCCTGGGGTTCTCTCCCTAGCACCACATTTCTCTCTAACCCCATTATGGCTAAATTTATCAAGATATCTCTTTCAATGCTCTCCCCTTCTGTCTCTCTTGCCATCTTGAACCCTCATGTTTTCATCCCCCATTCTCTTCCTTTTGCACCCCCCCCCCCGCAAGTTAGGAGATCTTAATTATTTCCCCTTCCTGGGGCCTACCATTTGTGTTCAGGGTCCTCTTTTTACCTAGGTTCTCTGGGGTTGTGGATTGTAGCCTGCTTATCCTTTGTTTTATGTCTAATTACCACTTATAGGTGAGTACATAATCTATTTGTCTTTCTGGGTCTGGGTTGGCTCATGCAGGATATTTTATTCTGGTTCCATCCACTTGCCTGCAAATTTCAAGATGTCATCATTTTTTTTAAGTCACTGAATAATACTCCCTTGTGTAAGCATACCACATTTTCTTTTTGTTGGTTTTACTCTTTATTTTTATTTTATTTTTTACATCCTAATTCCAGTCCCCCCTCCTTCCCCGTTTTCTTCTTCTCCCCATCTTCCCCTCATTACCCCCCCCCCATCTACTCCCATGGGGAGTCAATGAATTTTGTTCTTTCACCACATTGGGGCAGGACTAGGGCCACTCCCACCCCAAGTGGCTGAGCAAGGTATCTCTCCATAGAAACGGGCACCAAAAAGCCAGTTCATTCATTTGGGATAGCTCCTGGTTCTACTGCCAGTGGCCCAGCAAACTGTGTAAGGCTTCCAATGACACCTGCATTCAGGGTGCCTAGTCCTATGTAGGTTCCCCAGCTGTCAGTTAGTGAGCTCCCACTAGCTTGGGTCAGCTGTCTCTGCAGGTTTCCCCATCATGGTCTTCACCCCTTTGCTCATATTGTCTCACCACAATATATTCAAAAAGACTTTGGGAGCTTGATTCAGTGGTTAGTTGTGAATCTCTGCATCTGCTTCCATCAGTTACTGGATGAAGTTTCAGGAGATCATGTCTTTTCCCCCTTCCTTGGAAGGTTCATGTATGTCTCTCTTCTGGTCCTCTTTGTTACCTAGCTTCTCAGGGGTTGTAGACTGTATCCTTTGGTCAATGTCTAATATCCACTTATGAACGAGTTCATGTCACATTTGTGTTTTGGGTCTGGGTTACCTCATTCAGGATGTTTTCTTCCAATTCTGTCAGTTTGTCAGTTTGCTTGCAAATTTCAAGATGTCATTTTTTTTTTTTTTTTTTATACTGCTGAGCAGTACTCCATTGTGTAAATGTACCACGTTTTCTTTATATATTCTTCAGGTTGAGAGGCATCTAGGTTGTTTCCAGGTTCTTGCTAGTATGAATAATGCTGCTATGAACATAGCTGAGCAAATATCATTGTGGTATGAGTGTGTATCCTTTGGGTATGTTGTCATATTGATTTCCACGTGGCTGTACAAATTTGTACTCCCACCAGCAATGAAGGAATGTTCCCCTTACTCCACATCCTCTCCAGCATAAGCTGTTACCAGTGTTTGTAATCTTGTCCTAAGAATTGTTTTGATTTACATTTCCCTTATGGCTAAGGATATTGAGGAATTCCTTAAATGTCTTTCAGCCATTTGAGAGTCCTCTGTTATGAATTCTCTGTTTAGATTAGTTCCCCGTTTTAAAAATTGGATTATTTGGTATTTTTTGTGTCTAGTTTCTTGAGTTCTTTGTATATTTTGGAGATCAGTTCTCTGTTAGATGTAGGGTTGGTGAAGGTCTTTTTCTGTTCTGTAGGCTGCCATTTTGTCTTGTTGACCCTGTCCTTTGCCTTACAGAAGCTTCTCAGTTTCAGGAGGTCCTATTTAATAATTGTGGCTCTCAGTGTCTATGCTACTGGTGTTATATTTAGGAAGAGGTCTCCTGTGCCTATGCATTCAAGGTTACTTCCAACATTCTCTTCTATAAGGTTCAGTGTGCCTGTGCCTGGATTTATATTGATGCTTCTGATCCATTTGGATTTGAGTTTTGTTCATGGGGATAGATATGGATCTATTTGCATTCTTCTACATGTTGACATCCAGTTATACCAGAACAAGTTTTTGAAGATGCTTTCTTTTTTCCATTGTACAATTTTAGCTTCTTTGTCAAAAATCAGTTATGTAGATTAATATTTGATCCCATTGATGCAAGTGTTTGTTTTTTATACCAATACCAAACTGTTTTTATTACTATAGCTCTATAGTAGAGTTGGAAGTAAGCTCCTTTATTGCACATAATTATTTTGACTATCCTGAGTTTTTTGTTTTTCTATATGAAATTGAATATTGTTCTCTCAAGTTCTGTGAAATGTGTTGTAATTTGGATGGGGATTGCATTGAATTTGTAGTTTGCTTTTGGTAAGATTGTCATTTTTACTATGATGATCCTGTTTAAGACTCATGAGAGATCTTTTTATTTTCTGATATCTTCTTCAATTACTTTCTTCAAAGATTTAAAATTCTTGTCATAGATCTAGCACTTGTTTGATTATAGTTACCCCAAGATATTTTATGTTATTTGTGGCTATTGTGAAAGGTGATGTTTCTCTGATTTCTTTTTTTAGCCTGTTTATCATCTGTATATAGGAGTGTTACTTATTATTGTTTTTTGAGTTAATCTTGTATCCTGTCACTTTACAGAAGGTGTTTATCAGCTATAGGAGTTCCTTGGTAGAGTTTTTTTTTTTTTGGGTCACTTATGTAAACTATCATATCATCTGCAAATAGCAAAAGTTTGACTTCTTCCTTTCTAATTTGTATCCCCTTGATCTCCTTTTGTTTCCTTATTGCTCTAGCTAGAACTTGGAGTTCAGTGTTGAATAGAAATGGAGAGAGTTGGCAGCCTTGTGTTGTTCCTAATTTTTGTGGAATCCCTTTGAGTTTCTCTCCATTTAGTTTGATGTTGGCTGTTGGCTTGCTGAATATTGCCTTTATTATGTTTAGGTATGTTACTTGTATCCCTGATCTCTCCAAGACCTTTATCATGAAGGGGTGTTGGATTTTTTTGAGGGCTTTTTCAGGATGTAATGAGATGGTCATTGATTACATTGACAGATTTTCTTGTGTTGAACCATCCCTGTGTCTCTGGGATAAAGCCTACTTGATCATGGTGGATGATTTTTTTCTCGGATGTGTTCTTAGATTTGGTTTGCCAGTATTTTATTGAGTATTTTTTGCATCAATGTTCATGAGGGAGATTGCTCTGTAATTCTTTTTCTTAGTTGTGTCTTTAAGTGGTTTGAATATGAGGTTAACTGTGACCTTACAAACTGAATTGTGCAATGCTCCTTTTGTTTCTATTTTGTGGAATAATTTGAGGGGTATTGACTTTAACTTTCCTTTGAAAGTCTGGTAGAATTTTGAGCTAAAAATCATCTGGCCCTTTTTTTTTGGTTGGGAGACTTTTAATAACTGCTTCTATTTCAGTAGGGGCTATAGGTCTATTTAAATTGTTTATCTGATCTTGATTTAACTTTGTAAGTGGTATTTATTGAAAAAAATGTTTCTTTTAAATTTTTAAATTTGGTCAAGTATAGATTTTTAAAGTATGAAATAATGATTCTTTGGATTTCCTTGGTGGTGTCTGTTATATGACCCCCCTTTTGTTTCTGATTTTGTTAATTTGGATATTCTTTCTTTATCTTTTAGTTATTTTGGGTAAGGGTTTATCTATCTTGCTGATTTCCTCCAGGAACCAACTCTTTGATTGATTTATTTTGCATTGTTTTCTTTGTTTCTGTTATTGATGTCAGCCTCAGTTTGATTATTTCCTGCTGTCTGCTTCTCTTGGTTGTGCTTACTTCTTTTCTGTTCTAGAGCATTTTAGGTATGCTGGTAAATCACTGTATTGTTTTGGAGGTTGTCCTGGACCTCACTCTGTAGATCAGACTGGCCTTGAACTCACAGGGATCTGCCTGCCTCTGCCTCCTGAGTACTGGTATTAAAAACATGCACCATCAACACCCACCTTCTGATTTCTTTCTAAAGACTCTTAGTGCTGTGTACTTTCATTTTAGTATCACTTTCATCATGTCACATAAGTTTGGGTACTCTGTATTTGTTTTCATTGTCTTTTAAAAAGTCTTTAATTTCTTTTTTAAAAATACTGTCTTGACCCATTCTTCATTCAGTAGAGAGTTGTTCAGTTTCCATGAATTTGTAAGCTTTCTGTTGTTTCTGTTGTTGTTGGTATCCAGCTTTTATCCATGACTAGTGGGATGCAGGGGTTTATTTCAATTTTCTTGTGACTGCTGAGACTGCTTTCTAACTGAATATGTGGTTAATTTTGGAGAACATTCCATGAGGTGCTGAGAAGAAGGTATATTCTTTTGTGTTTGGGTGAGTTGTTCTGTAAATATCTGTTAGGTTCATTTGGTTAATAAGGTCCATTAGCTCCAGCATTTCTCTGTCGAGTCTTTGTCTGGATTACCTGTCCATTGGTGAGAGTAAGGTATTGAAGTTTCCCACAATCAGTGTATAAGGGTCAATATGTAGTCTAAGCTGTAGTTTATTTTACAAAAGTGAGTGCCCTTGTGTTTGGTGCATAGATGTCTAGAATTGCAATGATATCTTGGTGTATATTTCCTTTCCTTCTTCATCTCTTTTGAGTAGTTTTGGCTTGAAGCCTATTTGTTAGATATTAAAATGACTACACCAGCTTACTTTTTAGGTCCATTTGCTTGAAATATATTTTTCACTCTTCTACTCTGAGATGATATCTATCCTTGATGTTGAGGAATGCTTTGTGGATGCAACAGAATAATGGATCCTGTTTTCATATCCATTCTGTTAATTGTGTCTTTTTGTTGTGGAATTGAAATCATTGATTTTAGAGCTATCAATGACCAATATTTGCTGATTCCTGCTGTTTTGCTGCTGCTACTGCTGTTGTTGGCAATAGCAGTGTTGTTGTTGTTGTTGGTGTGTGTGTGTGTGTGTGTGTGTGTGTGTGTGTGTGTGTGTATGTGTGTCTATGTCTGTGTCTGTGTATATGTGTGTGTTTCCCTTCTTTGGTTTTGCTGGAGTGAGATTTTGTTATTTTCATGAGTGTAGTTAACCTCCTTGGATTGGTATTTTTCTCCTACGACCTTTTGTATGGCTGAATTTGTACATGGATGTTTATATTTGACTTTATTATGGAATATCATTTTATTTTCTTCATCTATGGTGACTGAAAGTTTTCTAAGTATAGTAGTCTGAGCTGGCACCTGTGGTCTCTTAGAGTCTTTAGCACATCTGCCCCGTCCCTCTGGCCTTTAGAGTCTCCTTTGAGAAGTCAGGTGTAATCCTAATAGGTCTGCTTTCATATGTTATTTGGCATTTTCTATTTTTCCAGCTTTTAATGTTCTTTCTTTGTTCTCTGTGTTTAGTGTTTAGTGTTTAGTTTTGATAATTATGTGGCCAGAGGCATTTTTTTCTGGTTCAATCTATTTGGTGTTCTGCATGCCTCTTGTGACTTGATAGGCACCTTTTCTTTCAAATTATGAAAATTTTCTTCTACTTTGAGCTGGGATTCTTTCCCTTCCTCAATTCTTATTATTCTTAGGTTTGGTCTTTTCATTGTGTCCCAGTTTTCCTGGATGTTTTGTGTCAGGAATGTTTTAGCTTTAACATTTTTTTTTGTCTCCCACATCCATTCCTTCTATAGAATCTTCAATGCCTGAGATTCTGTCTTCTATCTCTTGTATTCTGAAGATGAAGCTTGCCATGGTAGTTCTTGTTAGAATCCTAAATTTTTCATCTCCAGAATTCCCTCAGTTTGTGATTTCTTTGTTGTTTCTATTTCTACTTTCAGGTCTTGAACATTTTTTATTAATTTCCTTCAACTGTTTTTTCTTGCCTTTCTTTAAGGGTTCTATTGAATTTTTCCAATTGTTTATTCATGTTTTTCTGGGTTTCTTCAAGAGGCTTGTTCATTTCCCTTTTAAGGACCACTATCTTCTTCATATAGTTTGCTTTAAGGTCTGTTTCTTATGCTGTAGCCCTATTGGAGTGTTCAGGTCATACTGTGTTAGGATAGCTGGACTCTTGTGGAGACATATTATCCTGGCTGCTATTGATTTTGTTGTTATCCTGGTGTCTAGGCATCTGGGTTTGGGGTGATTATAATTCTGGATGATAATTTCTAGGTTTGATTTTTGTTTAGTGAAGGTTTTGTTCCTTGGTTTCTGTTTTCTCTCTGGATTTTCAGAGAGTGTGATGACTGTGTGTTGTCTGTTTTATTGGCCTGCTTGGCTAGTGTGTTCACAGGGAATGCATGCTGGTATTGGAAGTAGGGATTCAGTGTTTAGTGTGGGGGGTGAGAGGGTTGAAAGGACATGGTCTGGGGATCCACAGAATACCTGGACAGGGAGTAAGGGAAGGGAGGCTGTAGCTGCAGCTAGTGATATATTGCAGTGATAGGAAACTGAGGCATTGGGTTTCAGGGCACAGAGAGAGTAGAGAAGGTCTATAGGAGGCTATGTGGTTTTCTGGCAGGTATGACCTGTGGGTGAGCAGGCAGAGTCTACCTGAGATGCAGGGCTAGGAAACAGTGAAGAGTTGGGGAAAGGAGGTCAAGAGGAATGGTCTGTAGGATCCACAGAAGGGGATGCTCTGTGGTAGAGCAGAGGGTTTAATATAAAATATTTCAGTTGAGGAGTTTTGCCAACCTTTTATCTGGCTGTTATCATTGTCATAGTGTCTGTTGTTAACTTGACACACATAGAGCAAGGAACCACAATTTCAGGAATTGCCTCCATCAGATTGGTCAGTGAGCATGTCTGTGGTGGCTTCTCTTAATCAGTGATTGTTGTGTGGTGTGGGAGGGTTCAGCTCACTCTGGGTGGTGGCAAGCCTGAGCACAGCTGCCTGGGCTGTATGAGAAATGTATCTGTGTAGTCACAGGAAGTACGCCTGTAAGCAGCATCCTTCTGGGGCCTCTGCTTTGGTTTCTGCCTCTAGGTTCCTGCATTGGCTTCCTCAGTAGTGAACCAAAATCTGTAAACCCAGTAAAGTCTTTTTTTCTGGGTGAGAGATATTTTCCTTTTTATCTTGAGCTTTTCGTAACACTTTTTGTAGTAAATTATTTATTTATTTATTTATTTTGAGGCCTATATTGGCTTCAGACTCTAGGTCCTTCTTCCTTAGCACCCTGAATGCTGGGTTTAGAGGTGTGAGGACTTTTTGAAATAAATATGTCCATATGTACGCATAGACTTCACTATAGAAGCCACCAGGAAAGCAGCTTCAGTAGCTGATTTGAACTGAGGGAAGAATAGAGGTGTAGAGAAGGAAATGCGGAGCTGAGAGTTGCAACCTTCCATGTTTCCATTTTGCACAAGCCCCAGGTTAAGAGTTAAGTGGTACTGAATACCCGATCAAGTGAAACAAAACTGCCTACCCTGAAAGTACATGCTATATAATTGCAGAACATAAGTAAGGAGCATTTACAAGTGATTATTTTGAAACTCACATAAAGAAATAAAAATAGGAGCTTCCAAAAGAGAGTGACAGGGAAAGTATGGTAAGCAGTGTGGTTGGTAAGGGACTCTTGGCTCTGACAATTGAGGCTGGGTCTGTAGCTATGAAGACCAGAGCAGCCTCTCACATGTTATTGCATTTCCCTGTTCCATTTTATTTCCTGGGATGTTATTGGTATAGAGCTGGCTTCTCTCCTCTTGAATAAATAAGCTTAGCTAACAAATTTTTGTTTTCAAATGAACTGTCACTTAAACCATATTATAAACCACATATTTTAATTAAAAAACCCACACACTTTAAAGAAAGCACCGATCATTAGTTTGGATCAACCTTTTGATTTACTATGAAGGAGAGTTATTTTGGTTTCTACATTTAAGGGAAGCAAGTTAAAATGCATAGGTTGATAGAAAAGAGTCAGATGTTCCAGGATACTCCCTGCTCCAAGAGAGGAGGTTTTCAGGGATGACTTAACCACTCTGGCTTCCTGTTTCCAAAATTTAGATGCCATTAATTTGTGAGAGTAAGAATCGTCTTGTTCTCTACCAGGTTTAAATGCTGACGAATCATGAAAGGCATCGTTTTATATGGGCAAAGATGCAGTCCACATTTTTCCCTGAGTAAAGTATGCAGAAAACCTGCTTAAATGGGGCATATAATTTTTAATGACTCAGGCCTTCAGTCCTCGGAAATGAACCAAGTATGATGAATCTCGGAGGCGGCTGAATGTGTGTGAGTCTTCACATCATCAGATTGGAAATCACCTGAGGAGACACTTGAAAGGGAGTGGCTTGAAAGGATTAGATTGCAGCTGACTTTGAAGAATGTAGAATAAATTAAAGATGCTTGATTATAATCAACTTATCACAAATTGCTTTGTAAAAATTGGGAGATAATAGTACAATATTCAGACTTTCAATTACTAGGAATCTGTTTTATATATTCTTATGGAAATTACTATTAATATTTAGCCCACATATTGCTGACAAGAAAATGTCCCCATTGTGTACCTTCCTTTTGGCTCGCCTTTGACCTTTAATTTCTGAAGTACCTATTGGACTATACATAGGTCAGCTCCACTTGTTTTTGCTATTATATCACTGGTTATGAGCAGGGTGGAATATTCACTGCTTAGCCCAAAAGAAAAGCAAGCTTTGTGCACCATTAAAAAAACTAAATGATGTATCCCTTCTTTTATTTAAGTGGATATAATATTTTTTTGCATTTTTTGCTAGAAATAGTTTCTTTTCTTATACAATACATACTAACCACAGTTCCCCTCCTTCCATTCCTCAAGCCCCATATCTCCCTTCTCCTCTGGATCAACTCTTCCTCCATCTTTCATCAGAAAAGAGCAGGATAGAATATTCACTGGTTAGCCCAAGAGGAAAGCAAGCTTTGTGCACCATTAAAAATAAATGAATGTATTCCTTCTTTTATTTAATTGGATGTAATAATTTAAAAATATATTAACCCTGTCCCTAAAGATCATAAAAAGGAGAGAATATGGAAAATTAAAGAACTTGGTAAATTAGAAAAGCTTAAAATGGCCAGGTAGCTAGTGAAGAAAAAAATTAAACATATTGTATACACAATTGACTCTAACACAGCTGTGGAGCATCAGTGCACAGCTATGATTGCTCAGTGGGGCGTCCTGCCCCTTAGGACTTGGGGCAATTAAATAGCACAGGTATGTTACCAAGCAAAGTAAATTCTACAATTCATTCATAAAAAGAAGGAAATGGCAAGTAACC
Organism: Cricetiscus sungorus; assembly: GCA_030556225.1. Lineage (NCBI taxonomy): Eukaryota > Metazoa > Chordata > Mammalia > Rodentia > Cricetidae > Cricetiscus > Cricetiscus sungorus. The sequence goes on along the minus strand of JANBXA010000132.1, from coordinate 35,042,355 downwards.
TGCTTGATTTTAGCTTGAGTTATTTCTGATGGATGATAGAATTAGAAAATCAGTTTCCATGTTTGTGGGTGGGACAGCTAATCACAGACTCACAATGTTCAACATCTTATAAGATTATTAAAACTCTTCAAAGTTAGGCATAATTTCAAGGGCAAAACAAAAGTTAAGGGATCAAAACTACAAAAATATGCACAATGGCAAGCCTGGGGACCAAGGTATTACAGTATTCAATATAAAACCATAAAGGTCAAGAAAATGGACATTTGACAAATAAAAATTAGGTTTGTTGAGATGAGAAATGAGAAATGAATTATTCCAAAAACTATAGACAATTTTAATATTTATGAAAAAGTTCAGAGTTCATAATATAGAGGACATATTGGTTCATATTGATAGAGTTGAAGAATGCAGATACTTGTTGATTAAATGAATGTCACATAAATTTTTGCATTATAAAAGTATTCTTAAGCACATTTCACATTTTTTTTAAAGTGGAGAAAAGCAAAGATAGGAGGACTGTTTATTAGGACTGCAAACCAATCGTGCGCTCATATTGTGGGAGAAATGTTGCCCAAATTTATATGAGATCAGTCCACCTAGATTTTCTGATTTATATAGGAATACATACGTACACATGTATAAAATAAATAAATGTGTGTGTTTGTGGGTGTATATACACTGGCATCATTTTTCTTTCTAATAGAAAGGTACAATTTTGGAGTTTTAAATGATAAAATTAAAACCTTATAAATGCTGTACAATTTCACTACAGACTTACTGTACTTTCTTGTGCAGGTTTTTTTTTTTTGTCAATTTGACACAAACTAGAGTCATCTGGTAAGAGGAAACCAATTGGGCTATAAACAAGTCTGAGGGGCATTTTCTTAATTCATGTGGGTGGTGGTACCCTGTGCAAGTGGGTTGAGTTATATAAAAAAGCAAACTGAGTAAGCCATGGAAAACAAGTCAGTTAGCATCACCGCATCATCTCTGCTTAAGTTCTTGCCTCTAGCTTTCTTTTTTGGCTTTCTTCTGTGGTGGACTGTGACATGGAAGGGTTAAGGTGAAATAAACCCTTTATCCCCCAAGTAGCTTTTCATCATAGTGTTTATGGCAGGATAGAAAGCAAGTTAAGATCTACTTCAAGAATTGATTTAAAAAGTGCTGGTCTCATATCTGCTAAGTGAAATTCTTCCTGGTATTGTGTGTGGATTAACAAAGACAATATACATAAAGCTCTTTATACAATGCGCTAGGCCTATAGTGAACTTTTTACAAATAAAATAGTAAATAAAATGTTATTGAAATGGTGAAATCTGGTTTTGAACCTTGAAACCCATGATAGAAGGTGAGAACTGATTTTTGAACATTGTCCTATGACTCTCATATTCATGTTCACACCCACATTCACACATGTAACACCACACACACAGACACACACAGACACACACAGGCACACAGGCACACACACACACACACACACACACACACACACACACACTGACAATAGATAAAATGTGCTGAAAATTAGGGAGTAAAATGCTTATAAAACTGGTGAAATTTTTTTGTGATTGTTGTGGAGTTGGGCTACAGCAAATGAAAAGCAAAATAAGAAAATTTGTTTTTATTTTTTGATTCAAAATAAACTTCTATTAGAAAGCATTTGGTTTTTATAGTCAGTTTAATGCATTCACTGGCAGATGATTATTTTGACCATTTTATATAGTATTTTTCATTCTACTGATGAAAGTCAGAAAGTTCTATTGTACACTTCTGTGTACACAACATAACTTTTCTTCAAAATGTGTATTCTATTATGTGATATATCTAAAATTTTGATTATCAAATATACTGAGATTTGTGGCAGATTACGATAGAGCCTGAGATTCATGGGTATTTAGAGCTTAGTGGACATCAGAGGAGGATAAACACATGGGCTTAGGTTCCTTGTTATGTAGATTTCCAGTCTTTAAGTCTGCCTAGGCAATCTACTGCATAAGAACATAGATGGCTCAGTGGTTAAAAGCACTTTCTGCTCTCCCAGAGAATCTGAGTTTGAGTCTCATCATCCACATGAGGAGGTTCAAACCTGTCTGTAAATCCAGCTCCAGGGAACCCAATACCCTCATTTAGCCTACACAGGAACATACATACACACATATGGCATATACATCACACACACAAATAAAAATAAAAGTAAATCATTATAAAAATTTGTCAGCAGATGGAAATAACATTGTATAGAGTCCTGAAATGGGAAAACAGATGTGTTTGGTGCAGAGCACTGGGAATGATCATAGATTACCATAGGCTTCTGTTTTTTATGTAAATGTGAGAGAAGTTAGATGACTTCATATACAGGATTAAGTGATTATTAATAAAGTAACTACTCTATGAAGAGAGAAAGCAATCAGTGAGCCTACTGTAGCATCAGTGCTGGATGGCATTGGGTTGAACTAGGGAGTGACAATGAAAGATATCTGATTCTGAATAGATTTGACATGACAGGGGGCAGCAATGAGGGGAATAGAGGCTCTGGGTTTCTTGAATGTGCTGAAGAAATCCATATTATCAAAAATTTAAAGCAAAGACATGGACTCATGCATTTTAGGGAATAAATCAATATTTATTATAATTTTCTGCAAACATAAATAAAAATAATCTTTAAAAGTATATTGTAGTTTTTGCTTTTTACTCCACCATCCCCAACTTGCTACTCTGAAAAAAAAATTAACAGCAACAAGATTTTTTTTTTTTAAAAGAAAGCACAAGGAGAAACTTAATAGCATTAGAGGTCCTTTCAGGTCCTAGAGGCTAGCATTTTACCCAATTTACCTTTTCCTCCATGTATACTGATAAATGAACACAACTTTGTTCTAAAGCATTTGAAAATGTGTTGTGTACATCATGAGCTTTGCCTCTAATATTTCAGCTTGTATTTACTGGGCATAAAGAAAATTTTCTATGTAAGCATGAGATCAGAGAAATTTGACCTTGTTATAACGACACCAATCTAATATACAGTCCATACTGAGTGTCTCTCAGCTGTCCAAATGCTGTGCTTTCCCACTTCACTGTTGAACTAGTGAAGGATCAAGTCATGTTTCTGTAGTCCCTTTAAACTGAGAAAGGGCTGGCAAACTTTTCTGTAAGGCTCAGATGAGTGAGTAAATGTTTTAGTCTTTGTGGGCCACATATGGTGCCTGTTGTAAATACTCAGTTCTGCTATTGTGGAGCAAAAGGAACCACAGAAGATATGTTAAATGAATGAGCATGCCTGTGTGCCAATAAAACTTTATTTATGGACTCTGAAATTTGAATTTCATATAAAATTCATGGTTCAAAATATTATCCTTCTTTTGGTCTGCCCCTAAACAATTTTACAATGTGAGAACCATACTGAGCTGGGATATACACAAACGCATGCAGCGGCCACAGTTTGCCCTATAACCTCTGATTTAGATAAATCGTCTACTATTTTTCATCTTTCATAGGATGAAAAATTTTGAAAAGTCCAGTGTCAAAATTGGGTCAGTATGTTTCTTAATTATTAAATATATGAACACTGTAAGTAGTGGAGTGCTTTTTCTTATCCTTAGCATGTTAAGAGGCATATGTGTTATCAGTTTATGCAGTGGTTTGCCAAGCTTTTATCTTCTCTTTAATTCAGTTTCTTGATAAAAAAATCAATTTATACATGTCCATACAGAAAGCATCTCTCAATGTAGGATTTATAATCAGAAACAAAAAAGTGAAGCAGGACTCTGATTCATTCACTAGGCGAGTGTTCAGACAGACTTGGATTAAGACCTTGGTTCCCTCTGAGGCAAATAAAAATTCTTAATATTCTTATTCATTTTTCCACTGATTACCAAACTAAGCAGTAGATGAACAGGAAGAGAGCATGCAAGGAAGAGAGAAAAGAAAAGAGTGTAAGGAATCATTAGTCTCTGAAAAGAATAGGTAGAAGGATGTGTGGGAAGCAGTAAGGCAAGAAGCCAGGGCAGAAACATGAGGTCAGCAATGGCATTTGGGACTCCCCACCACAAGAAGGCTGTCTTGGTGCTGAATGATTCGGAACCAATGCCACAGTTAAACAGATCAAACAGACAGATTTTTTTTCCTAGGGCTGCTTGAACTTATGAAGTAATATCACCATTGTCTATCTTTTCAACCTGGCTTTTAAAAGAAGCTGCCTGACTTTTCATAATGTCAGACTAATATTAGAGTGGAATCTTGGAGGTGTACAGGGTTGGTTTGAATGGACTTGGGTAAATCAGAAAGAAAAAAGCCTGTGACAATTAATGAGCTTGGGAAAATATCCAGGGTTATTATTTAGGGAATCACTTGGCAATGTCTTATTCTATACTTTGAATTTTAAGATGATTTTAAATTTAGTTCTGTGATTTACAGCAAAGTAGAAATTGGCAGCTGTTTCATAGACCAGATGTAGTTTTTAATGAAGACATTTTGATTCAAAATCATTCTTTTCAAAAAACAGCAAAAAGAAATGAGGGGAGTAAAGACTAATATTGGCATGATGCTGATATTTTTTTATATTGAGAAATTATCTTAATTTATAACATGAATTTGCAATCAGTATCATATGGCACCACAGAATTCAGAAGTATGACAAGAAAGTAAAGTGGGTCTTAGATGGAACCCGTTAACCTATATTGATATAGGCTACATTGATTCAATAAAATTATAAGCCAAGGGCATATACCAAAATAAACTAATGCGAACTGACCATTTTTTGCAGTTTAATTTTGGGGAAATGGAGTAGGATGTGCATGTATCTAAAATATGACATATACACAATTACAGTGGTGTGGCTTATACTCTAAATGCCTACACAAATGTAGGTATCCATACCCTGACGGCTGATTGGTTTAAAGGCATAGCAGTGTATTATGTATTTATATGTTCCACATTTGTTGAGTCAACCTCAGTAATTTGGTTCAAAATATAAAATAAGCTAAAAAAGGGACATTAAGCAGCAATCTAGACAGTATAAAGCAATCTAGACAGTATGAGTCATTCAACAAAGTTTATATGTACTTTACACCAGTGAAAATGTTTGTTTTTTTCTAGAAATGTTAGGTATGCATCATGTAATGTGCATTTAGAGAAATGTAGATCGATGCCACCCAGTTGGGCCCTGCAGTAAATAAGCAGAGTTTGGGTGCCTTAAAAAAATAAATCTTATTTCTAAATTTCTGGAAACTGTGACTATGTTATATTTCATGCCAAAGAGAACTTTGTAGATGTTAATAAGATAAAGGCTACAAACTGGGACACTAGTCAGGATTATCCAGGTCACACTAATGGAATATATATGATCTTTCTGGGATTTTGTTTTTTACATTCTAGTCCCAGTTCTCTTTTCTTTCTCTCCTCATACTCTCCCCTCCTTACCCTCATCCTACCTCCCATCCATTCCACAGAGAGTGTAAGACCTCCTCTAGGATGTCAACTAAGTCTGTCCCATCACCTTGTTAAGGTTGCACCAACCTCTCTCCCTCACATGTCTAGGCTGAACAAGGTATCTCTCAACAGAGAATACACTACTCAAAGTCAGTTTATGCATTATAGTTAGATTTTGGTCCCATTGCCAGTGGCCTCATATACTAGCCAAGCCACATCATTGTCACCTGTATTTAGGAGTCCTAGTTCAGTTCTATTCCAGTTCCCCATTTGACAGTGCTGAGTCAGTGATCTCTCACTAGCGTTGGCCAGCTGATTCTGTGGGTTTCCTCATCATGGTCTTGATTCCTTTGTTCACATTATCACTCCTCCCTTATTTTGATTGTACTCCAGGAGGTTGGCCTAACAGTTAGTTATAGATCTCTCCATCTGTTTCCATCTTTTTCTGGGTTGCGGGTTGTAGGTTATTCACTTATGAATGAGTACATACTATATCTTTCTAGATCAGGGTTACCTCACTTAGTATGTTTTCTCCCCTAGTTATGCCTGTTTGCCTGCAAATTTAAAGATGTCATTCTTTCTTACTGATGAGTAGTACTCCACTGTATAAATGTACAGCATTTTCTTTTTTATTCTATAGTTGAGGGGCATCTAGGTTGTTTACAAGTTCTGGCTGTTATGGATAATGCTGCTATGAATATATGAGCAAATGTTCTTGTGGTATGGGAATGTATGCCCAAAAATCGATATTGAGGTATATGGATTCCAAATTTTCTGAGAAATCACCATATCAATTTCCAAAGTGGCTGTACAAGTTTGCACTCCCACCAGCAATGGAGGAGTATTTCTCTTACTCCATATCCTCTCCAGCATGAGCTGTCATCAGTGTTTTCGATCTCAGCCATTCCGTTCGATGTAAGATGGTATCTCAGAATTGTTTTGATTTGCATTTCCCTGATGACTAAGGATTTTGAGCATTTCCTTAAGTGTCTTTTGGCCATTTGAGGTTCTTTCCTTGTGAATTCTCTGTTTGGATCTGTATCCCGTTTTTAATTGAATTATTTGGTATTTTGGTGTTTAGTTTCTTAAGTTCTTTGCATATTTTGGAGGTCAGCCCTTTGTCAGATGTGGGGTTGATGACGATCTTTTCCCATTCTGTAGGCTGCCGTTTTGTCTTATTGACCATGTCCTTTGTTTTACAGAAACCTTTCAGTTTCCCATTTATTAATTCTTGCTCTCAGTGCCTGTGCTATTGGTGTTATATTTAGGAAGTGGTCTCCTGTACCAATGATTCAAGAGTACTTCCCACTTTCTTTTCTATATGGTTCAGTGTGTATGGATTTATGTTGAGGTCTTTGATCCATTTGGATTTGAGTTTTGTGCATGGTGATAGATACGGATAAAATTATCTTTAACAATATAAAAACTTGCCTGTGGTTAGAAGGAAAGGTGACTGTGACTAAATAGCCAGAAAGAAAGACTATTGGTGGTGATAGTAGAAATTGAGGAAGATAGGAGCCAAGACAAGGAATGTGATTAGCCTCTTTAAAAGATGGAAAAATACTCTATAGCCTCAAAAGTGATGCAGTCCTGCTGTAACTTCAGTTAGACTCAATGAGCTCCATGGTGAATTTTTAAACTGGACAACTATAAGATAACAAATGTTGTTTTAAGTTATGAAATCTCTATTAACATTCTCTAGTACAGCAGGAGTTAAAATAGCCATTAATGCTTTGTCTTAGGCCAGGACATATTCAATCTTACAATATCTAAGGGGCTTAGACCAAGAGTAGGGATATTTATTTCTTTAAACAGTCTCCTTTCCAGTGCTTCTCCACCCACAGCAAACAAAAAGAACAAGAGAAGAAAAAGTAGCACAAATATAAGGTCACATCCCTGTTTTATTGAGCCTCTCTTGGTTTTCTGGAGTCTCAAAGCAATCTTGATCCATGCTTATTTTTGTAATTGGACAAATGATCTTGTCTGTAATTCAAAGACTTAATCAGTGGGAGAATCCAGTATGAAGATCTTATCCAAGTGTAGCTTCTGTTTGAAAACCGAACTTGGAATATTTACTAACAAAGACCAAGCTCCCATGATAGCAGCATAAAAACACAAGAGGTTTGTGAGAGCAGTGGATTGTAGTAGGCTGTTTCTATGGCAATGGGAATGGAGAATGTAATAGTGTCTTGGAAGAAAATACTACCAAAGTCATGGAGGGCAGTTAACTCTCAGACTTGGCCATGAACAACTTTGGGAAGCTTTTAAAAAGTAAAGATTTGCATTAGGTTTGCCACAGTTGCCTTTCTGGAGGGAGGCATTCTTTGTGTACTGTGTTTTATTTTATTTTTTTTTCCAGGCAATTCTCACGTGAAGGATATGTATTTTGGTTTTACTTAATCCTACTCTCTACTTAAAATGGCAATTCTTTAAACACTATTACATCAAATCACTGGGCAAGCATTTGGAGATATGTAGGTAAAAATATTATTTATTATCATTTTACTAGTTTACAAGTGTGGTGATTTTAGGCATGGAAAACATTCAGAGTTCAAAACTGTGACAAATAGCACATACCACAACCAGGTTAAAAGACTTACGCTTTCTGTGACAATCATTTTGTAATTTTCTTTTCTTTCTTTTTATTGAAAGTATTCAATGCATATAGTGACAGGTTTCGTAAAGCCATTTTCTCTTTATGTCTATTGAAAACTTTGTCTTTATTCACTCCTCTACTCTCCCCATACTCTCTCTCCCATCTCTCTTTTGCTATCATGGGTATATATATATATATGTATATATATGTATATATATGCATATATATGATATGTAAATATTTTTTGTATCTATATAAAATCTAGGATTCACAAACAAGAAGAAATATATATACTCGAGTTTGGCTTATTTTGTTGTATATAATGATCTCTAGTTGTACCTATTTGCTAGGATGACATATTTTCATTCTGCTTTCTGGCTAAGTAAAATTCCTTTGTGCACATGTGCACATTTTCTTTATCCTTTGACCTGTTAACAGACACTAAGGCTGATTCCATAACTTGCTGCTGTTAATCATGCTAAGATAAGTGTGATTGTATATGGATCTTTGCCATGCTGACTAATAGTCCTTTGAATATATACCCAGAGTTGGTAGAGCTATGATAATTCTCCTTTTAACTTTTTTGGAGGAATCTCTACATTGATTTGCATACTGGTGAAACTGATTTGCTTTTTCATCAGAAGGAAGTAGAAGTCTGGTTTCCCCCCCCCCCCATACTCTCACCAGCATTTATTATCTGTTTACTGGATGATATTCATTCTTCAGCTAGATGCAATATCAACTTTCACTTTCTCAAATTGTAAAATACCATTCCTATTTGAAATATGAGGGATGGTGACAGTAAACAGCTACCATGCCTCTTTTTTTTTTTTTTTTTTTACATGCCTCATCTTTTGTTTGGTATGGAAATCTTGTTGTGGATTTATGACTGTTGAGAGTTATAGTTTGGTGTGGTGATGGGGGCCTATAGTACTAGCTACTCAATAGGCTGAGATGGGATGTCTTCTGTAAGTCCAGGCCTCCTTGCCAAAACAGAAAAAAAAACTCAAAATATAGGAAGAAAAGATCATAGGCAAAATTTAAACTTCAAGTAGTTAAAAATCAGCTATTTTCATTTTGTAATTATTTAACTGGCTGAAGATTGGTCAGCCATCACATTATCATTTTATTAAACTGAAACAATAAGCTAATACTGTTTTTTATCTGTACCTAATAAATGAGAAGTCACATATGCAGTAAATAAATCTGGTTCTCAAATCTGTGTTCTTAAACACTTGTTTGGCTCTCAGAGTATCCTCATGCTCCTGGTTTAATGGTGACTTTCTGTTCACTTCCACTGGAAGAAGGTGGGAAGGATGCTGGAGGTATTGGAATGTTGCTAGAAATGCTGAAACATTTCTGGGCTGGAGAGATGGCTCAGTGGTTAAGAGTACAGGCTGCTCTGCCAGAGAACCTGAGTTCAATTCCCAGCAACCACATGGTTGCTCACGGCCATCCATAATGTGATCTGGTGCCCTCTTCTGGCCTGTGGGTAAAACACTGTGTAAGTAATAAATACATGTTGAAAGAAAGAAAGAAAGAAGAAAGAAAGAAAGAAAGGCACCAAGATCCAAAAGCCTACTCAGTGGCTAGCCCTATAGCCCTATCCTGTTTATGTTTCCTTCACTGTTATCAACTCGTGTGGCCATGTAGAACATGGCTTTCTTGCTGGTACCACAGTTTATACTCTTTTGGTTTCCAATTCTGATTCTAAGCGAGATCTTTTTTTCCTTTTACCATCGTCTTTCCTTTCATCATAGAATATACTTATCTAATGTAGCCCTACGATAATTGAAGTTGGGCAATGATGAGTCTTGACAGTATTTTATCAGGAGTCTGATAATCTGATAATAGACTTTTTATTTTTGTTGTTGAAATTTCCTACCTTAAATACTTCATTGATTTACTTTCCTAGTTTGACTGATATTTCCTCTTGTCATTCATCAGTTCTTTTGCCAAAGCTAAGTGTCCTGTAATCTAAGAAGATAAAAAGTTATCTACTGATTCAGGTTAGAATCAGTAAACAGGCGTCTCTCTCCTGAGCCTTTCATTCCAATTTCTGTAGTTTCTTCTATTCCATTTTGTTTAAACAGCTGATTATGAAAACTGTGGAATATAAAAAAGTAGAAATTTATAAATTTATAAATTGCCATCCACTTACCTTCATCCACTTTCAATAATTACCAACATTTACTTCATCTTGTTTCTTGGATTCAATGAAAATAGTGGGTAAGCATATGATTGAAATGATTTTTATCACCCTAATGATATTGCAGTTCTTTTTCTTATGATATTTTCCAAAGTCTGTGGAGCTTGGATTTTCTTTAAGAAACTTTATACTGTCTTTTAAATGGTACTTGAAATTTACTGAAATTTACATGACAGTGTAAAATTGTTTTGTTATGATTTTTTGAAATAGGGACTCTCTATGAAGCTCTGGCTGTCCTGGAACTCACTGTATAGACCAGACTGGCCTCAGACTCACAGAGATCTGCTTGTCTCTACTTCCCAAATACAGGGATTAAAGCTGTGTGCCACTACTCCCAGCTGAGCTTTTCAAGATCATAGTCACATTTGTGATAACTTTGGAAATGATAAATTATGAGTTTTGGTAAGAGCAGAGTTTTCATCTTTGTCTGTTACTTCCCCATTATTGTCTTGTCTGGAGCTTCAATGACAGTGGTGGCCTGGTGGTTTTTGTTATGAATTATCATACATTCTATTGCACAAGAAAAATGAGAATTTAATCAAGTAACAAATGTAGAATCTTATTTAAATTTCCACCTAATGGATTGCTAAGAATAAAATTGAATTTTAAGACATAAAATATATGACAATAATATATTTTCCAGTGTTGGATGAGTGACAGACACAGGTGACAGTGAAGTTATATGCTGTTGGCCAGTGAGAGGATGTAAGTATTCTAGTTAATGATGTGGGAATCATTTGTTGGTCTAAGGATCCTTATAATAGAAGAAATGCAAAGCTTTGATATATTTCCAACATCTCTACTCAATAGTCCTTACAAGAGTAGGGTTAAAAATAGTGTATGTATGACTGGCTTTGGGTAAGCTGTGTAATACATGGTGATGTGACAAAATGTATTTTTTTTCCAAGATAAGCACTATTGAGTTGACCAAAGATCTGAAAAAGTTGTAATTAATAAATATATTGGTATTACGACATTGAATTTTTGAACAGTATAGTTTTATTGTATGTGAAACCTACTGTATTTAATCAGTCATTATTGTCACACTGGTACTAAATTTTCAGTGCATCTCTCAGGTAAAAGGCACAGGAAAGAGTGAATTAACAGATGAATGTAAAATGGTGCTTCTCAACTTTCCTATTGCTTCAATATAGTTCCTTATGTTGTGGTGACCCCCCCACCCATAAAATCACTTTTTGTCACTACTTGATAACTATTATATTGTTATTATTATGAATCTTAATGTAAATATCTGTGTTTCCTAATGTGAAAGGGCTATTTGACCCTCAAAGAGACCATGAATCATAGGTTGAGAATAGTTGGTGTAGAGTATAGGTTGGGGAAACTTTGAGAAGTAGATAAGGCAGATGAATGCAAACAAGAACAAAATAGTGAAAGGGGATCATGAAGTCTCAATACAATAATAAAAATCCTAATAGTGCATAGTTTTTTCTTCATCTGTGTTGGCAAATTTTAAGATTTTATTTGTTTTGGATTAGATATAAGTGGAAATCTTGAAGTTCACAGTCAATGTTTTGTGAGCTTACAACTGTGCTATTCTTTAGGTGTTTTGAAAGCCTATTTAAAAACCCCATGTCAGGCATGCTTTTAAATCCTAGGACATGGCATCTGAGATGGTAGTATTACAAGTTTGAGGTCACCTTGGATTCTATAGCAACAACCTATCTAGAAATAAAACAATCCTAACAACGTTTGAATAAATTTGCTAATAACACTTTCCTCTTTAATACATTAAACATACCACTACGTTAATATAAAACTTGAATATAAATCAGATTATTAGGATTTAAAGTTTTCCAAACAAAATAGCTAAAGAAATATAAGATATAATTTGATTGTTCCAAGAAGACTCGAGTGTTTAGTCTCATGCAGCATTCTATATTAACTGCTAAGAAAGAATATGGATAAGTAACTGCAGGGCAGTTATCATGAGAAGAATTAATTTTAAGTCACTGTCCCAGTGTGACATATTACAAAAAGACTCAGACTGAATGGATTTGCTTACTGAGGTTCTGGACAACTGCAAAGGGAGAGGCAGTTTCAAGTCTCAGGAACCCTGAGTTGTCAGACTGAAGTGGGACCACCAGAAGATCAATTAATTCTATTAGCTAGAACAGTGGTTCTTCAACATGTGGGTTGAGACCCCTTTGGGAAGGTCAAATGATCCTTTTTTGGGGTTGCTTAAGACCATCAGAAAATATAGACATTCACATTAAGATTCAAAACAATAACAAAATTACAATTATGAAGTATCAAAGAAAATACTTTTCTGGTTGAGGTTCACCAAAACAAGAGGGACTGTCTTTTTTTTAATGACTGATATCAATAATTTATTTTCAGGTTGTATGAAATTGTCTCTCTTTTCCATTGTGCTTCTTTTTTTAAATTTAAATTTGAAACAAGCTTGTTTTACATATCAATCCTAGTTCCTGAACCATCTCAACCTTTCCTGTTCTCCCCAACAATCTCCCGGTTCCATTATCTTTCTGCTTTCAAGAGAGGGTGAGACCTTCCATGGGGAATATTTAAAGTCTGCCATATCATTTGGAGCAGGGCCCAGGCCCTCCCCCATGTGTTTAGGCAGAGGGAGTATCCCTCTATGTGGAATGGGCTCCCAAAGTCCATTCGTATACTAGGGATAAACACTGATTCACTACCAGAGGTCCCATAGACTGCCCAGTCCTCCCAACTAGCACCACATTGAGGGAAACTGGGTCGGTTCTATGCTGGTTTTCCAGCTATCAGAATGGAGATCATGAGCTCCTCCTCGTTCAGGTAAGCTGTTTCTGTGAGTTTCTCCAGCCTGTTCTTGACTCCTTTGCTCATCATTTCTCCCTGTCTGCAACTGGATTACAAGATTTCGGTTCAGTGTTTAGCTGTGGGTGTCTGCTTCTGCTTCCATCAACTACTGGATGAAGGCTCTAGGATGGCCTATAAGGTAGTCTTTAATCTCATTATCAGGAAAGGGCATTCAAGGTAGTTTCTCCACTATTGCTTAGATTGTTAGTTGTGGTCATCCTTGTAGATATCTGGACATTATCCAAATTTCTCTTTAAACCTATAATGGCTCCCTCTATTATGGAATCTCTTTTCTTGCTTTCCTTTGTTTTTTCCCTGACTCAATCTTCCTGCTCTGTCATGCCCACCCCACCTCTTCCTCTAACTCCCTCTTCCATCATGCTTCCAATTAGCTCTGGAAATCTTGTCCCTTTCCCCTTTTTCAAGAGACCATGTGTGTCTCTCTTAGGGGACTCCTTGCTTCCTAGCTTTTCTGGATGTGGAATGTAGGCTGGTCATCCTTTGTTATATGTCTAAAATCCACATATGAGTGAGTACATACCATGTTTGTCTTTTTTTGTGACTGGGTTACCTCACTCAGGATGGTTTCTTTTAGTTCCATCCATTTACCTGCGAGTTTCAAGATTCCATTGTTATTTTTTTTTCTTTTTTTTTTTTCTGCTTAGTAGTACTCCATTGTGTAAATGTACCACATTTTCTCTATCCATTCTTCAGTTGAGGGACATTTAGGTTGCTTCCAGGTTCTGGCAATTACAAACAATGCTGATATGAACATAGTTGAACAGATGTCCTTGTTGTATGAATATGCCTCTTTTGGGTATATGCCTGAGTGGATTTACTGGATCTTGAGGTAGACTGACTCCCATTATCTGGAGGAACCACCATACCATACCAAAGTGGCTGTATAAGTTTGCATTCCCACCAGCAATGAAGTGTACCCATTTCTCCACATCCTCTCCAGCATAAACTGTCTTTGGTGTTTTTGATTGTAGCCATTCTGACAGGAATAAGATGGTATCTCAGAGCTGTTTTGATTTACATTTCCCTGATGGCTAAATGTTGAACCCTTTCTTAAGTGTCTTCCAGCCATTTTAGATTCCCCTATTGAGAATTCTCTATTTAGCTCTGTACCCCACTTTGTAATTGGATTATTTGGTGTTTTGGTAACTAGCTTCTTGAGTTCTTTGTATATTTTGGAAATCAGTCTTCTGTCAGATATAGGGTTGGTGAATATATTTTCCCATTCTTTTGGCTGTGGTTTTGTCTTGTTGACTTACAGAAGCAAACTTTGCCTTACAGAAGCAAAGTTTTTTAATTTCAGGAGGTCATAGCACTAAGTGCCCACATGAGGAAACCAGCGAATAGTCACATTAGAGAATTAACAACACAACTGAAAGCTCTAGAACAAAAAGAAGCAAACTCACCCCAGAGGAGTAGATGCCAGTAAGTAATCAAATTGAGGGCTGAAATCAATAAAGTACAAACTAGAAAAACAACACAAAGATTCAATGTAACAAAGAGTTGTTTCTTTGAGAAAATCAACAATATAGATAAACCTTTATCCAAACCAAAAGGCAGAGAGAGAACATGTAAATTACCAAAATTGGAAATGAAAAGGGGGACATAACAACAGACCCTGAGGAAATCCAGAGACTCTTCAGGTCATACTTCGAAAACCTGTACTCCACAAAATTTGAAAATTCAATGGAAATGGACAATTTTCTGGGTAGTTATCACTTACCAAAATTAAATTAAGAACAGACAAGCAATTTAAATAGAGTTATATCACCTATTAAAATAGAAGCAGTCATAAAAAGTCTCCAAAAAACAAAACAAAACAAGAACAAAAAACAAATCAAAACAAAACAAAAAGGAACAGTTACTACCAGTACTCCTCAAATGTTCCACACAATAGAAGCAGAAGGGTCATTGTCAAACTCTCTTTACAAGGCTACAATTAACTTTGTACCCAAGCCACACAAAGACACAACTAAGAAAAAGAACTATAGACCAATATCCCTCATGAACATTGGTGCAAAAATACTCATTAAAATACTGGTAACTTGAATCCAAGAACACATCAGATAGATCGTCCACCATGACCAAGTAGGCTTCATCCCAGGCAAGCGGGGATGGTTCAGCATACAAAGACTATCAATGAAATCCACCATATAAACAAACTGAAAAAGAAAAACCACATGATCATTTCACTAGAGCTGAAAAAGCCTTTGAAAAAATCCAAAATCTCTTCAAGATAAAGGTATTGGAGAGATCAGGGATAACAGGAACATAACCTGTTCCTAATAACCTAAACCTAATAAAAGCAATATACAGCAACTAACAGCCACCATCAAAATAAGTGGAGAGACACTTAAAGCGATTCTTCTAAACTTTGGAACAGAACAAGGCTACCCACTCTATCTGTATCTCTTTAATATTGTACTTGAAGTTCTAGCTATAGCAATAAGACAACAAAAGGAGATTAAGGGGATACAAATTGGAAAGGAAGAAGTCAACCTGTCACTATTTGCAGATGATATGTTAGTTTGCCATAAGTGACCAGAAAACTCTACCAGGGAACTTCTAGAGCTGATAAACACCTTCAGCAAAGTGGTAGGATACAAGATTAACTAAAAACAAAACAAAACAAAACAAAAAAAACCAAAAACCAAAAACAACAACAACAACAACAACAAAAAAAACAGTAGCCCTACTATACACAGATGATAAAGGGGCTGAGAAAGAAATCAGAGAAGGATCGCCCTTTACAATAGCCACAAACAACATAAAATATCTTGGGGTAATGCTAACCAAATAAGTGAAAGACCTATATAATAAGAACTTTGAGTCTTTAAAGAAAGAAATTAAAGAAGATACCAGAAAATGGAAAGATTTCCCATGCTCTTGGAAAGGTAGGTTCAAAATAGTAAAAACAGCAATCTTGTCAAAAGCAATCTACAGATTCAATGAAATCCCCATCAAAATCCCTTGAAAGAATACTCAACTTTATATGGACAAACAAAAGACCCAGGATAGCCAAAACAACCCTGTACAATAAAGGAACTTTTGGAGGCATCACTATCCCTGACTTCAAACTCTATTACAGAGGTATAGTTCTGAAAATATCTTGGTATTGGTGCTAAAATAGACAGAAAGACCAATGGAATCAAATTAAAAACCCCAATATTAACCCACATATGTACGAACTCTTGATTTTGGACAAAGTAACAAAACTATACAATGGAAAAAAGAAAGCATCTTCAACAAATGGTGCTGACCTACCATTTGATGCTGGTATGTAGAAGACTGCAGATAGATCCATATCTATTTTCATGCACAAAACTTAAGTCCAAATGGATCAATGACTTCAACTTAAATCCAGCTACAATGAACTTCTTAGAAGAGAAAGTGGGAGGTACCCTTGAATGAACTGGTACAGGAGACCACTTCCTGAACATAACACCATTAGCACAGACACTGAGATCAACAATTAATAAATGAGGGACTGTTTGTTTAAAGGGACTTAGTATTAGGAAGATTGAGATCCACTGGTCTAGAGAATTCTGAGCATTATTCTAAACCCTATCTTGATAGGACCAGACATAGATACCTATTTTGGAGCAGTGCAGTGAGTGATATTTGCCATTCCTAGATAGGCTGGAAAGAGGCGAAGAGGAAAAAAAAATGGGGGAGAGGTAGAGAAAATGATATACCTAATTCGACTATTACAATTTGAATCTGTAATGTGCCCTGAGGCTTATATGTTGGTAGCTTCATTGTCTCCTGATTGGTTGTGGAGATGACTGAATCATGAGATCTTCTAAGCTCATCAGCAAATTCAATAGATTCATGATTTGATGGAATTGCTGGGAGGTAGTGGAAAGTATGTTTCACTCCTAGTTGGAGGAAGTAGGTCCCTAAGGACTGCCCTGGGAGGGCATTTGTCCTCCCCAGCCCCTTTACTCTCTGCTTCCTTCACCACACCACACTCTTGTAATGATATTATTTTTTATCTCAAGCCCTTAGACAAGGAAGTGGAGTAACTTTTGCCTGAAACACCTGAAATTATGTGCCTAAGTAAATTCTTTCTTCTTTAAGTTGTTTCAGGCATTTTGCCACAGTGATGAAAAGTAGTTACTTGAGAACAAATTGAAGGTGCATGGACGTTTTGCTTCTAAGTATATCTGTATATCACATATGTACCTGGTTCTCACAGATCCCCCATACCTGGGGCTATAGGCAGTTGTGTTCCACCATGTATGTGCTGGGAGCTGAACTCAGGTCATCTGTAAGAAAAGCTAGTTCTTTGAGTTGCTGAGTCATCTCTCTCGATCCCTAATACACATTTTCCTATTTCTGTATTTACTTAGTATGTTTAGGGATCAAACTCATATCCTTGAACATTTAGGCCAATGTTCTCCCACTGAGCTATATTCTTAGCCACAAATGGACTTTTATTTATTTGTTTAATTTATTTTTCAGCATATAATTTTTATTCATTCTTTGTGAGTTTCACGTTGTGCACCCTGATCTTACTTATTTCCCAATCTGCCTTCCATATCTGCCCCCACCGACTCCTGTGACACTCCCCACAAAAAATAAAAATAAAAAATAAAAAAAAATCAAGTCTAATTTGTGTTATCTAACATACTCTCTAACTTGGTCAAATCCTCAGTGGACTGCTCCTTAAACAGAACCGAGTTGTTCCCCTCTTGCATTCCCTCCAGAAGTTACACTTCAGCACCACCATCACACTTTTAAAGAGTTCTCTTCAATGTCTTCATGTTTAGGCTGTGGCTTTTGGGGGAGGTGAGAGTGGGGGTAGGAATTGTCCCAGAAGCCTTCCATGCCTTCCGCCTCTGGCCAACTGTGGCAGAAGCATGGATCATGGGTCTCCACACGGTTTCTAGTGACAGCACGGACCATTAACATGGTCCCTGCTGCAGTAGAACCATATACCCACCCACCAGCAACACACAGTCCATGGATATCAACATGGATTCATACTGTAGCATAGACCACCGATGTCTGCCTTCAGTGGTAACATGGCCCATGGATATCAACACAGATCCTGGCTGCAGTAGGACAGCAGATCCAGATGTGGCCCTTGATGGCAGCACAGACCCAGACATCATCATTGTCTCAGGTGGCAGCACAGGCCACTCACATGCATATGGCCCATGGACATCAATGTGGTTTCAGGCTGCAGCAGAGATTACAGACATCTGCATGGCCTCCAGTAGCAACACAGGCCACAGACATCAACATAGACCCTGGCTGCAACAGACATGTGCCTAGGCCCTGATGCACATTTAAAAAAATTATTTATTTTTATTTCTATTCTACATATCAATTCCAGTTCCCTCTCCCTCCCTCCCTTTTTCCCTCTCTCCCACCCACTCATGCCCCCTGACCACCCCCCCCACTCCACATATAGGGTGATGCCTTCCAGGATGGGTCATCTAAATCTGTCAAGTCATTTGGAGTAGGGACTAGGCCTTCTCTCCTGTCTCTAGATTAAGGCTTGAGCTTTGTGCATGACAATAGACATGGGCCTATCTGTAGTCTTCTACACACCATCATCATATTGTGCCAGCACCATTTGTTGAAGATGATTTCCTTCTCCCATTGTATACCTTTAGCTGTTTGGTCAAAAATCAGGTGTTAATAGGTATGTGGGTTAATATCAGGATTTTCAATTAGATTCCATTGGCCTACTTGTCTATTTTTGTGCCAACATAGGATGTTTTCAGGACTATAGCTCTGTAGTAGAACTTAAAGTCAGGGATGGTGATGCCTCCTGAAGTTCCTTTATTGTACAGGGTTGTTTTGGCTATCCTGGGTCTTTTGTTTTTCCATACAAAGTTGATTATTATCTTTTCAAGGTCAGTGAAGAATTGTGGTGGGATTTTAATGGGGATTGCATTGAATCTGTAGATTGCTTTTGGCAAGATTGCCATTTTTACCCTAACACCTTTTTTTTTTCTTAAAGTAAAAGAATGGAATGTTTTAAGGAACTGTCAGAGACAGAATCATGGTTTCCAAAAGATGTTCATGTACCCATATTTATAATTTCTGGATATGTTGCCTTACATGGTAAAGGGGACTTAAGGGGTAAAGATAGGGTAAGAAATCAGTTGGTCTTAAAAATATGAAGATTATTTGAGATTTGCAGGGGTTCCAGTGTAATCCTTGGGATCTTTATAAGTTGTTCAGAGAAATAGTGAAATAGCCAGAAGATTGGCATTGTGAGGAAAATTTTAACTTTCTATTCCTGCCTTTGAAGATGGAGAAACAAGAAGGTCACAAGTCAAGTAACATTGGTAGCCCCTAGCAACTGAAAGGGCCAAGGGATGGACACTTTTAAGAGACTACATAAGGACCAGATCCCTCCCAAAACATTGACTGTAGCCCAATGGAACCCATCTTGGTCTTCTGACCTCTAGCACCATTAGTTAATAAATTTGGATTATGTCACTACATTACAGATGATACATTGCAGCAGCAATAGGCTGTACCACAGGAAACCTAATAATTTCTTAAATTCAAAACTGGATACCATATTCTGAACAGATCTTGTTACAAGATATATATGAAAAAATGTATTAGAAGCATTTAGTTCAAACTAGGCGGGTGTGAAAGATGTAGTCAGTTTGGTTACTACTATGCACTCATTTTATTGCAATCTCTTTCCCAAGTGTCTCCCTGTAATTCTCAGTGATAGTTTTGCCCATGCTCTGTCACTACTCACTGCTGGATTGAACAATCAGTCCACAACTTACAAATCATTTCAGACAGCATTTAACAGACTTTTGCACCAGATACGGGTGTCTCCTGTGCAGACTTGTGAAACAGAATTTGACAGCTTAGATTGAAAACTGGAGAAGGCAGAAGTGAAAAGTGGAAGCAAATGGGGGAGAAATTCAAATAGAGCAAGGGCTAACTATGGGAAGAAGACTGAAAGCAAACAGACAGACAGACAGACAACAACAAAACCACTCACACCAGAAAGTGACTATTTCATGGTGTGTGTGTGTTTTGTGTGTTATGTGTTTGTGTGTGGGCACTCAATTATTCCTATCTTAAACATGAGGCCATTTAGACAATTAGTATAACCAAGTTTGCTGAGGGAGAGGAAATCATATTCTTCAATGGTGTAGTTAGGGTTAAGTTGTCCTTTTTCAGGTAAATAATACTTACCCATGATCATTCAAGTAGCAATAATTAAGTGCTATTGTTCCTCTCTAATGAATGCAGGCAATGGAGTAGGTGGAAAAAAAGGGTCATGTTGGGATGGGGAAGGGGATAAGAGAGGGCAATGAGGACAAATGTTGGAGTCACTGCTGTACCAGGGGGCATATGTTGCTCACTTTTCTCCTCCAGTGGCATGCACAGCACCTTTCAGCACTGTGAATGCTAGCTAGTAGGATTGAACCTTCCAACTGAGTAGCACCTAGATTCCTCCAGGTTCCTATGACACACACATGTGACATCTTCAGCAATATGATTTTACTGTCAAGTTGTGGAGGGTAACCATAGCATTGGTTATAGCATGAGATTTTTTGGGGAGGGGGTCTGTGTGACTTCATTGGCCAACAACTAAACAGTATGTGAGCTATTCTTGGTACTGGAGGTTTTATTTAGTAGCATATATCGTCTAGTTGGGGGCATTGTCCTTCCATTATATGATAAGTCCATTTAAACTCTTTTTTATATGTGTATATATTTTAGAAAGCTTCTATAGTAGCAGTTTTCCACTTTTAGAAAGCCACATTATAAAAAATGGATTTTAAAATATCCCTTCACAAATTCCTTTCTCTATCCTGTTCTCTCATCCCCTATGCTATTTATTAATCCCTTTCTAATTTTGCTTTTATCCCTGTGCAACATTACGTCATATTTTCCATTCCTTTGGAGAGCTTTTCACCACTCTGGTCCCTTCCTGGATATCTAACCAATGTGGATATTATGAATGAAACATGTATCTAAAACATAAAAGCTTGCATGAACATATAAAAGAAAACATGCAACACTTCTCTTTCTTCAGGATGATGATTTTCTAGCTCTATCCATATACCTACAAACTAAGTGATTCACTTGTGCACTTAAAAAGACCTGAGTTCCTATTTCTGAATTCACACAAGCTAAGAATCCTGCTTATTCTGTGGCATCAGCTTCCATGGGGGTGGAGATAGGAGGATTATTGTGCTTTGCTGCCTTTTAGCCTAGCCAAGAGAATATCAGGCTTGGGTTCAGAGAGAGGACCTTACATCAGTGTAGGCAGAGGGTGACAGAGGATACTTTCTTCTGGCAGAAAGGCAGTGTTTTGTACAGTATATTTACTTTCACTGATGACATTACTAAAATAGTTATATTTTTTCTTCTACTAATATTTTCAAAAATAATGTGTATCTTTTTATCTATTCATTTCTTCTCTACTGATGTCCATTTCTTTGCCAACTTTTCTTCTTAGTGAAGGAGCTTTGTTATGAGTGTCTTTAATTCTTTGGATGAATTTCCCATAGTTCTTGGCACATGTCTTTAGTAGCTTACTTAAAGAAATTTTCTAGTAAACTCAGAATCATAAGTATGGTTTGTACTGAAAAGCTTCCTACTTTCATACCATTCTTTTTGGTTTCTTGTGTTTCCCATTATTTTAAAATTCAAAGCTAAATTCAGGATGACAGCATGAGAATCCTCTCTTTTCAGAGTCCTCTCTCTTCTTGAGGACTTGCACTGATTTTATTTTTATCTTTTCTTCCATTCTTTTCTTTTTAATGTTTTTCCTAGACAGGGTTTCTCTATGTCCTGGAACTTGCGCTGTAGACCAGGCTGGCCAGAGACTCACAGAGATCCACCTGCCTCTACTTCCCAGGTGCTGGGATTAAAAGTGTGTGCCATCACTGCATGGTTATTTTTATTCTTTTAACATTGGTTTTGTTTCCTTTTCTGGTCTAACTACTTTTGTTGCCTTTATTTCTTGTAATGCATGGCTGCTGAACTCTGCTCAATTAATTTTGTGGTTAGGTAATTATTTATCAGTGGTTCTCTTGGATGCTTCAGGATCATTAATCCTCTGTTCTGACAGTCTTACATGTCAGCACTAGGTTTGACTTCTTGTTCTCACACAGTCTCCAATTCAAGAAAAGCTAGAGACCACAACTGCAGATGGTTTATGTCCCCTAGGCTACGGCATCCACATACTTGATAAAATATGAAGTGCAGATGTCACTTTGTTTTCAGATGTGGTTAAAGATTACCAGACTATGAACAAAGCCAATGTCCTCCCTAGCGGGATGGGCCTCATTTAATCAGTTGAAGACTGTGGGGCTGGGGAACTGAGATTCTCTTAAATGGAACAAATTTTTCCTATGGATTGAAGTGAAGGCTGTCATATCAACTCTGCCTCAGTTGCTTACCTTCCAGGGTTACCATGCAAAACTATATAATTTATCAGCCACCACAATTGGGTGAGACTCTATGTATGTACTCCATTTTAAACAAACTTTCTGTATTACTGTTAATGACTCTGTTTCACTGGAGAACCCTAAATAACACACTGGTCTCCTCATACTCTTTGGGAGTTTTGATAGCTGCACACATGTAGTTGAGTACACAACTGTAATCTTGTCCATTTCTGGAATATTTTGTAGACTTTCAAAGGCACCTTTGAACTGCTCACTCTCCAGATCTTTCTGAAAGTGTTGGCCAAGTTCTTCTTTCCCTCAGCTTCTATCAGGGTGTAGGAAACTGTTTGCCACTGGCTGTTTTCAGCACATGCCCTGGGAACTAAGGTCTTTTCATGTTTTCAGCACATGCCCTGAGAACTAATGTCTTTTCAAAGATAATTTTAGATGATGCCATTATGTGTGAACTGGGATTTTTCTATGGCATGGGCCAGTACACCTGGTGGTTGCCATAAAGTGATAGACATATTAAAAAAAAAAACAAAAAACAAACAAACAAAAATCCTTCCAGCTTAATCTTAAAAATAACATTTATTTATTTATTTATTTATTTATTTATTTATTTATATTTGTGCTTGTAGACATGTATGTATCATAGTATATTTCTGAAGGTTAGAGGAAAATTGCCTGAGTTGGGTTTTGCCTTCCACCATCTTGGTTGCAGGAACTGAACTCAAATCATCAGGCTTGGCAACACATACCCTTTCTTCAGAGCCATCTCACTAGGCCATGCTTTCATTTTAATTAAATTCTTTCAAACTTTTCTTTTTTACAGTGACAAGGAGTGAAATATTTGTTATTATGAAGATAATCATTACTAGATTGGAGATCTTTGCCAGTTACACATGACATCTCTTTTTTTTTCTTTATATCTTATTCAACTTTGCAGTATCCAATTAAATAAACATTTCATGTATATTTATATGTGAGCACACACACATGTATATGCTCACACATATGCACACACACACACACACACACACACACACACACACACACACACCACGCTGTGCAATAGCACACATGTGGAGCTCAGAGGACAACTTAGAGAAGTTGGTTGTCTCTTTCTACCATATTGGTTCCAAGGATTGAGCCCAGGTTAGTGTTTTTATCTGCTTATCAGTTGCCAGCCCTAGATTCCTTCCCCCCCTCAACATCTTCATTTTGAACTATTATTTTATAACACATACTTTTATGTTACGTATTTTTATGTGTATCATCTATTAAGCCTTCTATAATAGCATCTATTCATAGATTGAGTAGCCTTTAGAGAACATAAATTTGTTTATTATATTTCTGAAATTGTAGGTGAGGGTACTGATAGATTTTTTTTTTTTTGGCCTGGTGCCAGTAAGCCTCCTTGGTCATAGACAACCATTTTCTAAAAATATTCTCATCTGGTGAAAGGGATAAGGAAGTTCTCTGAAGCCTAGGGCATGATCTTATTCATAAAAATTCTGCCATGTGAACTGATTGCCTCTTGAAGATCATACCTCCTAAAACTATCACTTTGAGGGGCAGGACCCTACAAATGTGGGGACAAAGAATACTTAGTCTGGAGTTGGCTCTAAAGTTTGTAGGAAGAGAAAATTTCAATTGAGGAATTGTCACCATCAGACTGGTCTATGGGAATATTTTCTTTATTATTGATTGATATGAGAGGGCCCAGTCCATTGTGGGTGGTGCTACCCCTGAGCAAATAAATGGTCAAGGGTTGTATATGAAAAATACCTTCTCTTCTCCAAGTTGATTTTGGTCATGTGATTTATTATAGCAATAGAAACCTTAACTAAATACCTATCTGTGAAATAAATTCTTGTGATGGAAACTCAGTTGGCTTGATCCAAATGTCAGTTGTATTTCCTTTTCAACATACTATATTTCTTCCAGTTTCCTATACAAAAATACAGGTACCATATTTCATTAGTATTTTGGTTTAAAGTGGCATGATTAATCAATGTTTATGAGACATAATTTGTTCTGAAAGAGTGTTACCATTTGGCAATTTGTTCAGATTTTTCACTGGTCTCCTTCCTGGGATTTTTAATTAATTAAATTTAATTTTATTTTTTGACAGGGTTTCTCTGTGTAACAACTCTGATGGCCCTGGAACTTTTTTTTGTAGGCAGAGATTTCCTTTCCTGCAGCCACTCTCAAATAACCACACTGAGGTTTATATTAGTTATAAATGCTAGGCCAATAGCTCAGGCATATTATTAATTAGCTCTTACATTTTAAGTTAACCAATACTCCTTACCATGTAGGTACCATGTAGCGGTACCTATATTAGCATGGCGTGTTCATCTCCTGCTTCCTCTGCATTTGGCTCTTCTTTTTCCCAGAATTCTCAATTTGGCTTTCCCACCTAGCTTTATTTTGTTCAGCTGTTGGTCAGCTTCTTTTCTAAAGCATTTGTATACTGTAACAAATCTTCACAGTATACAAAAGAATTATTCAACAGCACTCTTTATAAACCAGACTCTCAGAAACCTACCTGCCTCTGTTTCCTGAGTACTGAGATTAATTTTGTTTGTTTTTAATGCCACCATCCTATGTTGGGGTAACTGTTTTCTGTAATAAATTTAAACAAAATTTCTGGTGGTTTAGAGTTTATAAAGGAGAATTTAATTAAATTGTATTTTACAAGATGGATAAATCAGGCCTGATGGCACATGCGTCTAATCTCAGCCTTCAAGAGAAAGAGGCAGGCAGATCTCTTCAAGTTCGAGGTCAGAGAGTTCCAGTACAGCTAGAAATGTGCATTGAAGCTCTGCCTAAAAAATGAATAAGCTTAAATGGTTAGGCTTTGTGTACGTCTAAGAATTTTAGCATCATAAGTTAATAACTCTTCCCATTACTTTTCAACTTGTTATTCTCGATAAAGACCATAAAAGATTTTGTAGAAAGTAAATACATATCATCACTCTAGATAAGAGAAAAAAAACCCAAACAAACAGGAAATGTTAAGGTTGAATGGCCTACATGGCTCCTGACAAAACTTATTTTAGTCTTAGCAATCTGTCTATGCTGTATTTCTTCTACCTTCTTGGAGAAGTAAATTCATATACAGAGTGTTAAACATAAACTTAAAAACCTCAGATCTCAAAGTTATTAAAAACAAACCATAGAAGGAAAATAGGTATTTATTGAGCACAGGACTAAAATCTAAAATACTTGACAAACTTCTATAAACCAACAAGTAAAAGACTGAAAATGCAACAGAAAAATGGCAACAATTTAATTATCAGGTACGCCATAAAAGAGGTCTACCACTCAACTTTCAGGAAAATAAGGTTAAAAGATCAAGGATAAACTAAATTACATGCAATAGAGTGCTTAAATTTGAAAATAAACCAATTCCTGATTGCGTGCATTACTAGGCTGTTGAATACTCGGAACTGATGCACTGAACATAAGGGAGTGAAGAGGTCTGGCCATTTTGGAATAATCTGAGTGTCTGAAACAAATAAACAAATAGTTCCCCTGTTAGGCACAGTTCCCCTGGGACCAAAATGCTTGTATAGACTTTTTTTTTTTTAATCAAAGACAAATTCATCACCACAGTACTCAAATGACACATGAAGAAGACAACCATTGAATGGGTGCATGAATTATGACATATTAACAGTACAGTAGTGGGAGTGGGTGACCTACAATTATAGGTAATGTGGTGAGTAAGTATCATAAATACAACATTGTATGAAAGAAGTCACACACAGAAGATAGTGTGAGCTCCATTTATATAAAGTTCAAAAACTGAAGAAAATAACCAGTGTATGGGGTCTAAGTCTGAATGATGACTACCATACAAAACAGGGATTCATGATAGTGTTAGGATAGGATAGGGTGATAGCTGTTATTCTCTTTGTTTATTTGTGTTAAAGTTAATAGTCATATTTTCTCTGCGAAACACTCAGGAGATTCTATACTTATAATTTTGCAGTTTTTAATTTATTACTTCATTATATAGTATTTAAAAAAAACTAAAATATATAACTATGGGGGCTGGAGAGAGGGCTCAGTGATTAAGAATATGTGTCCTTTCAGAGGAATAGTGTTCAGTTCTAGACATTCATATAATGGTTTATAACCATCTGTATTTCCAGATCCACGGGATCTGATACCCACTTCTAACTTCCTTGGGTACCATTCATTCATGTGGTGCACATACATACATGCAGGCAAAATACCCACATAGAATAAAATGAATACATGTAATTAAAACATAAAAATATGTGACTACAAACTATATAAATTTTAAGATACATTTTTGATTATTTTCAATGACATGAGGATGTTCAAGGAATGTAATCAGGTTTAGGTTGGTCAGATTAAATCTTAAATAGAAATCAGTTATGAGCCAAGTACAGAGAATCTCTCCAGCACATACATCAGTCCTTTAAACTACTCACTGTGAACAGGAGGCTTTATGCTCCTTTATGAATGAGAGGAGTTGAGGATTGTTTGGCCAGTCTTGTTGCTAAGATTCCCCCAGTGTTTATGTTGAGTAGGCAGAAGCACTAATTGTGCTCACAATGAAATACTGAGCCCAAGAGTTTCTAGCCCATTTTATTAGATTATTTATTCTTAATCCATATTGTTTTCTCTCTGTCTCTTTCTCTTGCTCTCTTGTTTTATCTACTGCAAAAAAAAAAATTCTGTTCACTTAATGGATTTCAGACCTTTTTTTAAAAAATTCAGAAACATCTGATATTTATCTTGATTTGGATGTCATTCAGAGTGTTTGCAATGAAAGAGATTTTCTATATGCCTCTCTAATACTCACTATCCGTCACTGCCACTCGGCTGGGTGCCCTTGGTTTTGCCTTCCCTTTGATGAAATGTTTCATGAAAATGATATGAGATGCATAAATGTGCATTTTAAAAAATTAATTTGGACTATTAGGTAGGGCAGTTAGATGGATGTAACAGGTTTACACACCTAAATAGAAGTAATAGCCTCATGTCATTTTTTTTAAACATGATGCTTTTTATGAAATGATTAAAAAAGCTATACAGGTGGTAATTAAAGAAGCCCATTTGTGATCTACATATTCATGTGAAGCAAAACTCCAGAATCAAACTACTATCCAGATGGGGTCTTCAAAGCCTGACTTTGCTTCACTGCATCTAGAGCACTCAAATATTCATGAAAACTTCTAAAATTGTTTTTAAACTGATTGTCAAAGAGATGGAGCGCACAAGGAGAAATTTGCCTTTTTATTGTTGGTGTGCCTGAAGTGAGATCTTACTGGTGAGTATAGTGTGCATCTTTATTTTTTTGATAATATTTTTTATTTAAATTCGAAACAAGCTTGCGTTATATGTCAATCCCAGTTCCCTCACCCTCCCCTCCTCCTCTGTCCCTCTTCAACACCATTCCATCCCCTTTCTGCTCCCCAGGAAGGGGGAAGCATTCTACGGGGGAGATTCAAAGACTGTCATATCATTTGGGCAGGGCCTAGGCCCTCCCGCGTGTCTAGGCTGAGAGAGTATCCCTCTATGTGGAATGGGCTCCCATAGTCCATTCATGAACTAGGGATAAATAGTGATCCACTACCAGAGGCCCCATAGACCGCCCAGGCCTCCTAACTAACATCCATATTCAGGCTGTCTAGGAAGGTCCTATGCTGGTTTCCCAGCAATCAAACTGGGGTCCATGAGCTCTCCCTTGTTCAGGTCAGCTGTTTCTGTGGATTTCTCCAGCCTGGTCTTGAGGAGACCTTTGCTCATCACTCATCTTTCTCTGCAACTGGTATCCAGGAGTTCGACTCAGTGTTTTGCAGTGGGTGTCTGCTTCTCCTTCCATCAGCTACTAGATGAAGGCTCTAGGATGGCATATAAGGTAGTCATCAATCTCCTTATCGGGAAAGGGCATTTAAGGTAGCCTCTCCACTATTGATTAGATCATTAGTTGTTCTCATCCTTGTAGATATCTGAACATTTTCCTAGTACCAGATTTTCATTTAAACTTATAATGGCTCCCTCTATTATGATATATGGTATCTCCTTTCTTGCTCTCCTCTACTCTTCCCGACTCAATCTTCCTGCTCCCTCATGTCCTCCTCTCCCCTCCTTTTCTCCCCTTCCCTTATTCCTAACTCCCCTCCCCCCCCCACATGCTCCCAATTAACTCTGGAGATCTTGTCCCTTGAGCTTGAGGTCAGGGATGGTGATGCCTCTGGAAATTCCTTTATTGTTTTGTGTTATTTTGGCTATCCTGGGTCTTTTGTTTTTCCCTATAAAGTTAAGTATTGTTCTTTCAAGGTCGGTGAAGAATTGTGCTGGATTTTGATGGGGATTGCATTGAATCTGGAGATTGCTTTTGGCCAGATTGCCATTTTTACTTTGTTGATCCTACCAATTCAAGGACATGGGAGATCTTTCCATTTTCTGGTATCTTCTTTAATTTCTTTTTTTTTTTTTTGAAGACTCAAAGTTCTTATTATATCGGTCTTTAAATTGTTTGGTTAGTATTATCCCAAGTTATTTAATGTTGTTTGTGGTTATTGTAAAGGGTGATGTTTCTCTGATTTCTTTTTCAACCCCTTTATCATCTGTATATAGTAGGGCTACTGATTTTTTTTTTAGTTCATTTTGTATCCTGCCACTTTGCTGAAGGTGTTGATCAGCTGAAGGAGTTCCCTGGTAGAGTTTTTTTTTTTTTTTGGGTCACTTATGTAAACTATCATATCATCTGCAAATAGTGAAAGTTTGACTTCTTTCTCTCCAATTGGTATCCTCTCGATCTTTTGCTTTGCTATTACTCTAGTTAAAACTTCAAGTACAGTATTGAAGAGATATGGAGAGAGTGGATAGCCTTGTCTTGTTCCTGATTTTAGAGAAATAATGTTCAGTTTCTCTCCATTTAGGTTGATATTGGCTGTTGGTTAGATGTATATTGCTTTTATTATGTTTTGGTATCTTCCCGTTACCCCGATCTTTCCAAGACATTTATCATGAAGGGGTGTTGGATTTTGTCAAAGATTTTTTCAGCATCTAGTGAAATGATCATGTGGTTTTTCTTTTTCAGTTTGTTTATATGATGGATTACACTGATGGATTTTTGTAAACCATTCCTGCATCCTTGGGATGAATCATGGTGAATGCTTTCTCTGATGTGTTCTTGGATTCAATTTTCCAGTATTTTACTGAGTATTTTTTGCATCAGTGTTCATGAGGGAGACTGGTCTGTCGTTCTCTATCTTAGTTGTCTCTTTGTGTGGCTTGTCATCTCATAAAAAGAGTTTGGCAACGAACTTTCTCCTTCCATTTTGTGTAACACTTTGAGGATTATTGGTATTAGCTCTTCCTTGAATTTCTGATAGAATTCTGCACTGAAACCATCTTGCCCTGGCCTTTTTTTTTGGTAGGGAGACTTTTGATGACTGCTTCTATTTCATTAGGTGTTATAGATTTATTTAAGTTGCTTATCTGTTTTTGATTTAATTTTGGTAAGTGATATCTATCCAGAAAATTGTTCATTTCTGTTGAATTTTGAATTTTGTGGAATACAGATTTTCAAAGTATGACTTGAAGATTTTCTGGATCTTCTTAGTGTCCCTTGTTATGTTCACCTCTTTATTTCTGATTGTGTTAATTTGATGCTCTCTCTCTATCTTTTTTTAGTTTGGATCAAGGTTTGTCTATCTTGTTGATTTTCTCGAAGAAACAACTCTGTTACTTTGATTCTTTGTATTAATTTCCTTCTTTCTACTTTATTAATTTCAGCCCTAAATTTGATTATTTCATGGCATCTATTCTTCTGGGATGTTTGCTACTTTTTGGTCTAGAGCTTTCAGTGGTGCTGTTAATTCTCTAGTGTGACTATTCTCCAGTTTCTTTTTGTGGGCACTTAGTGCTATGAACTGTACACTCTTAGCTCTGCTTTTAAAGTGTCCAATAAGTTTGTGTATGTTGTGTCTTCATTCTTATTGAATTCTAGGAAGTCATTAATTTCTTTATTTATTCCCTGACCTAGGAAATTTGCATTTGGGTATTAATCAATTTCCATGATTTTGTAGGGTTTCTGCAATATGTGGTATTGTTGAATTCTAACTTTTAAACGTGGTGGTCTGATGAGATACAGGGGTTTATTCCAATTTTTTTGTACCTATTGAGGTTTGATGTATTGCCAAGCATGTGGTTGACTTTAGAGAAGGTTCCATGTGGCATTGAGAAGAAGGTATATTCTTTTGTGTTTGGATGGAATATTCTATAAATGTCTGTTAAACTCAATAGTGCCATAACTTCTGTTAGTTCTTTTGTTTCTTTAAGTTTCTGTGTGGTGGTTCTGTCTAGTGTTGAGAGTGGGGTGTTAACATCTCCCACTATAAGACTTTTTGGGATTTGAGTTTTAGTAATGTTTCTTTTACGAATGTGTGTGTCTTGTATTTGGTGCATGGATGTTCAGAATTGAGACCTCATCTTGATGGGTTTTGCCTGTGATGAATAAGAAATGACCTTATCTCTACCTCTTTTGATTGATTTTAGTTTGAAGTCTAATTTGTTAGATATTAGGATAGCTACACCTGTTTGTTTCTTGGGTCCATTTGATTGGAAAGTCTTTTCCCAACCCTTAACTTTGAGATAATGCCTATCTTTGAAGTTGAGGTGTGTTTCTTGTATGCAGCAGAAGGATGGATTCTGTCTTCGTATCTATTCTGTTAGCCTGTGTCTCTTTTTAGGGGAGTTAAGACCATTAATATTGAGGGATATTAATGACAATTGATTGATAATTCTTCTTTGTTTTAGATTTGTTGTTGGTGGTGCTGTTTTGTGTGGATTTCCCCCCATTTTTCTTTTGGCTCTTGCTAATGTGGAATTATCTGTTGACTATGTTTTTGTGGGTGTTGTTAACTTCCTAGGGTTGGAGTTTTCCTTCCAGCACTTTCTGTAGTACTGTAGATTAGTTGTTATGTTTTGTTTAAATCTGGTTTTGTCATGGAATATCTTGGTTTCTTCATCTACAGTGATCGAAAGCTTTGCTGGGTATAGTAGTCTTGGCTGGCACCCGTGGTCTCTTAATGTTGGTAGAATATCTACCCAGGACCTTCTGTCCTTCAGAGTTTCTATAGAGAAGTCAGCTGTAATTCTGATAGGTTATCAGAATTTATATGTTATGTGTCCTTTTTCCTTTGCTGCTCTTAATATTATTTCTTTACTCTGTATGTTTGATTATTATGTGGTGTGGGGACTTGGTTTTTGTTTTTTTTTTGTGGCCAACTTTATTTGGTGTTCTGTAAACTTCTTTTACTTTCATTGGTATATCTTTCTTTAGATTGGAAATGTTTTTTCCTATGATTTTGTTGAATATATTTTCTGCACCTTTGAGTTGGGTTTTTTTATCTTCTTCTGTCATTCTTATGTTTGTCCTTTTCACGGTGTCCCATATTTTCTGGATATTTTGTATTAGGGATTTGCTGGACTTAAGATTTTCTTTGGTTGATGAATCTATTTTTCCTAGTATATCTTCAATGCTTGAAATTCTTTATTCTATCTCTTGTATTCTGTTGGTTATGCTTGCATCTGTAGTTTCTGATTGTTTGCCTAGCTTTGCTATTTCCAGAATTCTCTCAGACTGTGTGTGTGTGTGTGTGTGTGTGTGTGTGTGTGTGTGTGTCTATTTCAGCTTTTAACCCTTGCACTGTTTGAATTGTATCTTTCAATTTGTGGTTTGTTTTTTCTTCCATTTCTTTAAAGGATTTTCTCATTTCCTCTTTTAGGGTCTCTATCATCTTCATGAAGTTGCTTTTAGGGTCATTCTCTTTTGCTTCATCTGTGTTGGGATGTTCAGGTCTTGCTGGTGTGGAGTTCATAGGCTCTGGTGACGTTATATTGATCTTTTTGTTGACTATGTTCTTTTACTGTCTTCTACCCATCCCTACTTCCAGAGCATGGGTGGAGTCTGTCCCTCTCCTGGTGGGTAAGTGACCAAGATCTCTTCTGGTGGGTGCATGCAGGTCTAGTACTCTGATGACTCCCCTCTTCCAGAGAGTAGTGGCATGACTAGGTTGCTGGCAGCCTCTGGATGGGTTCATCTGCCAGGATGAGCTTCCCCATATGTACTCCCCAGTCCTCAGGAGGCTCTGAGCATGTCACCAGAAGGTGGACTCCTCTAGTGGGTAAAGTATAGTGTGCATTTTACATTGCTCCCAGTGTTTGTTTTTATCTTTTTATGCTGTTCCAGACTAATAAAATTTTAACTTTCTTGGGCATAAACAAAGAGAAAGGTGGTCATCTCACATCTATATCTTGATGCACCTAGATAAGATTATATTGAGTGAGATAACACAGATTCAGAAAGAAAAGGTCATATGTTCTCTTTCTCATTTGAAATTTCTAACTCCAAATCTTCTGATGTGCATATACAACATGTAATAATGGCAGAACCAGGCAGGTATAAAGAGACCATGAGGGAGGGGGCTTGGGAGGAGAATAGCAGGATATAGATGACATTAAGTTGGAAGCAGAAAAATGGGAGGCATCTCTAACTGGGGAGGAGGAAGGAAGGTCATTACAGAAGGAAGAGGAAGGAGAGATAAATAACACCAAGTTTGTTTCATAAAGCCTTAGGGAATCTAACTTATATTTACATAAAATCATAAGCATACATATAAATATATGCATTTATGTAACTCATCTATCATCTGTCTCTATCATCTATCTAACTTACCTATCTATCATGTATCTATCTATGTGTCTATCGATGTATCTATCTAATCTATTATCTATCTCTATTATGTGTATCTTAAAGGAAGTTAAGCCACTTGAGCTGTGAATGGTCCCCACCAGAAGTATAAACAAACAAAAACTCTAGGACCAGGCACAAGAAATCTCATTTGAAGTTTTTGGTCAAGGTAGTTCGAGTGACTACCCAAATAATATAGACTGTGTCTGGTTGCCTCTCAGAGGTTGAAGGTAAGCCCCTATTGCTGAAGAAGCTGCACACTTATGACACGGGCCTCAGATTATTTAAGCTATACTTAACCAGAGAACCTCCTTCCTCTGGTCTAGCTCTCTTGGTACTAGAAAATACTATGCCTTCTGCCAAGGAAGGGAAGCCATTAATCAATAGTCTGACCTAGCTGTGACACCTATGAACTATAACAATGATCACTATGGATGATATCCATAAAGGTGCATGCAGTAAGTGGCATTTCGATCTTGGTGATAACCAGCAGCTTTCCCATTGGATTTAACACTCACATATCAGGAGGGGAACCATGCCTGGTCTTAGAAATCTAGTCAACTTCTTAGGGATAGTGAAGTCATGAATCTTTCAAGAGAATCTAATACTGCCACTTTGCTAGACCAGCAGTTTTTCCACTACATTCTAAATCTTATCTTTATACACATAAATAAGTGGGTTTAAGGTGCCACTCATATTGAAGAAGCTTCTTTTTATAGCAAAAGGAGATCACCACAGAAAATCACAACTGGATACATTACAGAGATCAGCAGATTAGCAGACCATGGGGAGCCCAGCCCCGGTGGATACTTCTATATCACAGATCTTGTGTCTATGACTCCTAGAACATCATGGAAGAAGGGGCAAAAAGGTTGTAAAAGCCAGGATGTTAGGAAGTCTTCTATAAAAGAATCCATCACAGAAATGGCTGCATAAACAAAATCTAAAAATTGTTAATGTTAATATATATAATAACACAAAGAGTAAGAAATGCTTCTTGGGGTTCCATTCATAGACATAGAACTGTAGGCAACTAATGATCTCTGAGAGAGGGAGACTTAGCCTATTGTCTAGCATGAAGTGGTTATCTCTGAAACCATATTTACACTATAAAATTGGACCCACGGGTTGTGTTTATATATTTGTGCATACATATATACATATATGCATATAAAAATAATAATTGAAGAAGAGACTAATTGAGAAGAAGAGTGGAGAGGCTACAAGAAGTTGGAGGGAGATGGCTAAGAAAGGATGGAAGGAGGAAAAGGATGAGAGAAAGTGGTATAATTATATTTTAATTAAAATTTATAAATTAAGAATTTCATTTTATTAGTTATTATTATTTGGGTATGTGTATGTATGTGTGTGTGCCCATATGAGTCTGTGGATGCATGTGTTCCCTGGTGTATGTGTGGAGGTCAGAAGACTATTTTCTTTATCTCCTTCCACCCTGGGTTATGAGGATGGATCTACCGTTGCTAGGCTTTTTCTTGATGAATAATCTTGATGACCCTAGAGGATAAAATTAAAAACAATGAAACATGTGATCCAAATCCAAAGAATATACAAATTTATGGGCAATACTGCAAACAAAGAGAAATAACTTACCATTAAAAAGATATAAACATTTAATGTCTAAAAATGGAAAATTTGCCAGGCAGTGGTGGTGCACATTATTAGTTCCAGCACTCATGGAACAGAGGCAGGTGGACCCCTGAGTTCCAGGACATCCTTGTCTACAAAATGAGCCCAGGACAGTTAAGGCTATGTAGAGAAACCCTGTCTACAAAAATAAAGAAACAAAATAATTCTACTGGTCAATTCTCGCTAAGAAATAACATGGATGGAAGAAAAAAAGAGATCCAGTGGGTAACAAGCCCAAAGATACATGGAGTCATTATAAAATTTGTTTGGATATCCATAAACCAGTGAAAACCAAGACAACAAAATCTTTTAAAGTCAAATGTAATTAGATGAACCCAGAAACCTGATGACACTAAGGACGTAATGGTAATTTTAGGGGTTAAATATTCCTACTCTGACAGCAGAGATCCATAGCCAGACATTATGGAGAGAGAGAGGGAGAGTATATTGGAGATCTCTATCAAATCCCTCCTCTCAGACCTAAGGGAATCCCAGAAAAGAGGAGGCAGAACAAGTGTTAATGTTTGGAGGGGATGCAGGACAACACTACTCTTCTTAATCAACTCAGCAAGGCATGTAAGAACTCACAGAGATTGAAGTAGGGCCTACTGGATTTATACCAGGTCCATAGTAAATAATATACCTATTAGTTTAGTATTTTTATGGGACTCATGACTCTTAGAACCAGTGGGGTCTCAGAGTCTTGTGCCTGCTCTTGAGACTATTTTCCTTCTGGTGGGTTGCTATATCCAACTTCGATATGATAGTTTTTGCTTCTTCTTATATTTTATTTTGTCAGGTTTGGTTGTTACCTCTTAGAAGCAACTAAGAGAGACAGAAAGGGAGTGGAATGGGAGGAGAAGGGAGGTGAGTAGTAATGGGAGAAGTAGAGGAAGGGAAAACTATACTCAGTATATACTGTATGAGAAGAGAATCCATTTTCTTTATTTCAATAAAAGAAAAAATAGAGTAAAAAATTCCTTTCGAATTCTCATCAAAGCATATGAAAAAACCTGTAGGAAAGGAGCTCAGAAGAGCAAAAAGGTGGTAATTTGTTCAGTATGGGAAGTGGCTCAAGGACATTTATTGATACCAATTTTTACTTTTCAACATGCTTGATAATGACATGCATTTAAAAAACATACACTCCCTACTTTTTACATAGGCTTCCCTTCCTTCGTCAAAACTTTCTTCATCAAAACTTCTACAACTTCAGGATTGTCCCTTTTTTATTTTTGATTAAAAACAAAACAAAGCGCAAACAAACAACAACAACAAAGAAAACCAGAAGAAGAGAGTGAGAGGAAGGAAGGGAGAGAGAGAGAGAGAGAGAGAGAGAGAGAGAGAGAGAGAGAGAGAGAGAGAGAGAGAGAGAGAGAGAGAAGAATGCAACTCATGGAGGCCTTTGTTTGTTTTTTGTATTTTTCCAGGCTGTGCCCAGGAGCCTTGGCATTGAAACTCAAGCAACCTATCAAGGTGTTTGCCAAACAAAAGGCCAGTTACTCCAGAGAGGTTCTGCTTAGTGTTCAGAGCATAAATGACTTCAGCCAATTCTCTTTTTCTCCTTTCTGTTGCAAATACACAACTATGAAATGTCACAGGAGGATTTTTGCTATTCTCTTCTCATGCTTCCTGACCGCACCAAATAAGACATAGCACCATTGCTTAACTAGGTTGTAATTATTTTTATTTCATTTTTTTCTAACTTTAATATGTTTATATGGGCTTATGAAGGTTGTCTTTCATTTATGGCTGACAACTGTTAGGAAATGGTGTCTTCTACTACTTATTAGCAGCATAAACCAGGGCAGAAAAGTGGAATGACTAGATAGTTTTACTGAAATAAAAATTAATCAATGAAATTGCAAATTAAAGTCATTTGAATACAATTTAAAAAACATGTAACTAAACTATAGAATTATAAAATTACTATTGTTTTTACCTTCCAAATGACATGTAAATTTGGCATATGCCTATCATACATATATGATTCTCAATGACTAAGTGGAATAAACTTTAGTTTCTTCCATATATATATGTACACATGCCATATGTGTATCTGTTTATGAATACACATATGTATGCATGTATTTGTTAGGAAAAGTCTCCTACCTCTCCCAGTTAGCTACAATTTTATACATGCCCTTTCTCAGTTCTCATAAGAATAACTTCTAATGCAAGTATTATATAGTGACTACTTATGCAGTCAATTTATTTTTTAATTTGTGTTCAGTCAGCCAATTTGATGATTTTGGTGCAGAATATTAATATCATAGCATGTTTTAATTATTCTTTGAAAACAAAGCCTTAATTAGCTACTTTTAGTTTTTAAATCTGTTAAACAATCAGACAAAAGCAAATACACAAAGAAAAAGCAACTAAGTAGTCTTGAATATTATACCAGTTTTTTTTCAATGAAGTTTTAATTTTTTATTTTTTCAAATATGCCATGCAGGTAGACAGAACAAGATTTAAAATATTTCAGAAAATAAAGCATAAAAAGAAAATCTCTTTTATAGTAGGGGGACATGAAGTGTGCAGGGCTAGGGAGGAGTTGGTGGTCTGGGAGGAATCGAAGGGAGAATGTGGTGGTAAATATGATCAAAATACATTGTGTGTAATTCTTAAGTACTTAATAAAAACATTATATATACTTACATGTAAGTCTCTTTTTATTCTGTTCTCAGCCACTTGGCTCCCTATCTTAGAGGAATACTAGTTTCAGTTTATTTTCTTTAACAAAATGGTCCATGTTGGTTATCTACCTACCTATTCTATCTATCTATCTATCTATCTATCTATCTATCTATCTATCCATCCATCCATCCATCCAGTTGGCCATGTTAGCTTTTCTGTATATTCATCACATACATAATATTTCTTTAAACACATCATAAAGCAAGTTGGAAGAGGGAAATGAATATGTTCAAAATATAGTGTATGAAATCCTCAAAGAATAAATCAAAGCTATCAAATATTGTAAAACAACATTTTAAAATACTACTTTAAAATTTTATTGTATAGTATCAGATTTACTTAAACAGTCCAATATTGAGGAACACGATTTATT
Organism: Cricetiscus sungorus; assembly: GCA_030556225.1. Lineage (NCBI taxonomy): Eukaryota > Metazoa > Chordata > Mammalia > Rodentia > Cricetidae > Cricetiscus > Cricetiscus sungorus. Next base: position 35,004,429 of record JANBXA010000132.1, on the reverse strand, counting down.
TCAATTCTTTATCTAATGAAAATAAAACTACATGACCATCATGTGTACATATTACTTTTCAGGTGTGCCAGTACTTGCAGCATGTCTTCCTAGTAGCATTGTTGTCTCCTAACTGCTCTGCAGCAACGTGGAGCTCATTCTGATGGAGTACTGTGAATCATGACCATTGCCATTTTACTGTCTTCCCAGCCCTTACAAAAAAATTATGTGATGTTTTTTTAATGCAAGAAAAAGAAATTGAAATTGGATTGCTTGGTGACCACATGATCAGTAATTGGATCCAATGAAGTCGCCCTTCCAACCTAGCTTTTCTTTAAGACAAAAGGAAGGTAAATGTAGAAACAATTTTACTACATTCAGGATGATTTTCCAAATGAGATATGGAATATTTCTGAAGACTTCATTGAAAATTATCTTTTACATCTCATATACAAAATTAAAAGCTGGATTAGATTGTCTCTTAAAGATACATTCCAGAATGTGAGTTGGTAACCCAAAAGGAGGAAAAGAGTCTCAAGAGCAAAATCCTGTTTTTACCAAGCCGAGCCAAGCCAAGCCAAGCCAAGCCAACCCAACCCAAACCAAACCAAAATAAAAAACCATTGGAGTATACCACCTTGGTCATCATAGCCAGGGCTGGCTGAAGGTCTCCACAGACCCACCTGGTAGGTAGGTACCATCAAGCCTAGCAAATATATGGTAGAGAAATGGGGGAGAGAATCAGTCTGGTTCATATGCCATGGAAAGAGGCAGAACTGAAGAAGCAAAGGTGGTGAGGAACAGGCTGATGTGGGTGATCTGTATGATACCTGGGGCCACTGTGACATCTGGGCTCAAGTTGCTGCCAAGGGCCATGTCTGCGTCTGTGGTCCTACCCTAGACAGGTGTGTTGATATCCATTTTGTCTCCAAAGGCCACATGGATGCCCAGGGTCTGGGCAGACACCTGTGACCATGCTGGTGTCTGAGGGATGTGGTGCTGCAGGGGCCATGCTGATCTAAGTGGCCTGTGTTGCCACCTGGAGCCATGGTGACATCTGTGTCTGAGCTGTAGCTGAGAACCGTGTTTGGGTTAAAAGTCCTAATATAGTCAGGGTTTGTGTTGATGTTATTCCTGCTATCACTGAAGGCTGTGTGGATACCTGGGATCTAGGTCACCATCTGAGGCCTTGTTGGTATCTAAGAGCCATGCTGCAGCCATGCAATACTGATGTGAGTGGCCTGTGTTGCCACCTGGGGTAATGGTGTTGTCCAGGACAGGCTGCTGCTGAGATCCATGTCTGGGCCCTCAGTCCTGCTTCAGCCAGGGTCTGTGTTGATCTTCATAGCCCATATTACCACAGGAGACCATAGGAGCCATGTGTATTGAAATCTGAGAGTTTTGCTGTGCTGGCACCGCCCTTCACTGGCTCTGGGAGAGGTGGCCCTGTCTATCCCTGATTACAGCATCTGAAGACCTGTCCCCTGTTCTTCCTCTTGCCTGAGGGGTACAGTCTCAGTGTCCCAGACCTACCAAATCAGCTATCACCCAGATCAATATCCAGGGCTTTGAATTGGCCCATGCCAACATCTACACCCCTCTATGACCGGCTGGAGTGTATGAAGAGACTGGTCCTGCTGAACTATAGCCACAGGATCTTCATGACTAAGGATAACAGGAGGATATCTGAGAGGAGTTTCAGTGAGGTTCCAGTACTGATGGTGTATCAGAAGCTAAAGGTCTTGAACCAGACCAACATATCACTGCAATGAACATTTGCAAATATAGCTGAGTGGACAAGAGGGTATACACTGCGAGACCCATTGTAGCTCCCAGTGCATCTAAGACAAATAAAGAGGCATTGGAGAGGTAGAAAAGATAAAGGAGTGAAGTGTTTTTTTTTTGTTTGTTTATTTTTGATTAATATTTTAAAAATTTTCTTTGTGGGGAATGATATGGTGTTAAAGGGCAGGTATGGAGGGACTGGGAAATGAGCAGGATTGGGGTGCATGATGCAAAATTCCCAAAGAATCAATAAAAGCTTATGTTAAAATGATAACAACAACAAACATGGAGTGTCTGTTTTGTGTTGGCCAGCTGTCCTAGGGCATGTGACCTGCCTTGGTGTGTAGCTGATATACTCAGTGATGTTGCGTTGGAGAAAATGGACTTTTCCTTTTCCCATTAGGTATCAGTTGCAGGGCATTGGTTTTACTTCCCTGCTCTGTAGTGGATTTTGTCTCTTTTTAACTTGTGTGCTTGCTTTGTTTGTTTGTTTGTTTTTCTGTTTTACTGTTTGTTTGCTTGTGTTGATTTTTTTTTTTTTTGGAGAGAGAGAGAGAGGTAGATGATGGTTAGGTGGGTAGGGGGCACAGCAAATGGGGGGTTGCAGAGGGGAAAGAATGTGATCAAAGTTTATTCTATAAAATATACTGTTTGATTCTTTGTGGATTTTACATTTTGGATCTCAATCCTAATCATCTCCCAACCCATTGTTTCTGTCCTCTGCCATTGCAACCTTCCCCACAAATACAAATACAATTTAAAGGAAAAAAATCTCATTGTGGAGGCTGTAGTTTGACATATGAGCCACACAGTATCCCCTTTACTCCATACATTTTTACTTGCAAGTGATCATTGCAATGAGTTGTTAGTCTGTTTTGAGGGTTCCCACTTCCACTACAGTTATCGATACTGGATGCTCACTGGGATTCCTCTTAGATATCCTGTTGTTGCTCAATGTCAGGGAGATCCTGCAGTTTTGGATCCTTCACATGCTCCAGCAGTCCTTAGGGGGGTGTATATTGGTGGTGGGCCAACTCATAGTCCTGGTTCTGGGCCTGGAAAGTAGTTGGGTTGGTCATCCTGCCAGCCAGCTCTCCCTCATCCTCACCACCAGGACAAGCACCTCAGCACTGGCCCCAGCTAACTCAGGCAACACAGCAGGCAGCAAGCAATGGAGCCAGTTTTCCTGCTCTCACACCCTTGGGGCCAGCTCACCCATGCCCACACCATCAGGGCCAACTCTGCTGTGTTGCCCAGGTGAGGTGCAGTACACACTCATCTGAGTGCTACAGTTGGTGAGGGGCCGGACCAGCTCTCCACTTCTCATGCCTCCAAGGTCAGCTCTCCCAACTGCTGCAGTTGGTGCAGGGTGAGAGGGGGAGGGTAAGGCAGCTGAGGGGAGATGGGTCTAGCTATCCTACTGGTACACCCTCATGGTTGACTTACCTGTGCCCCCAGCTCCAGGGTCATTTCTACTATGCTGCCCAGATGAGGTGCAGGGCTTCCTCTCAAAAGTGTTGCAACTGGTAAGGGGCAGGACCAGCTTTCCCACCTGCCACAGGTAGCAAGGGGGAATTGAGAGAAGAGAAAATGCACTTTCTAACAATAAAAAAGTTTCTATTTTTGCTTAATAAAAGTATACTGATATGATGATTCTTTCTTGGTAATACACTATAATCTCTCTCCATTAAAATAGTATAACTTCCTAATATTAGAGCTTAAGAGAACATATACATAAGGAGTGCACTTAGAGAAAAGAAAGTATTTGATTAAATGAAATTGTCTAAGAATAATGCTGCAATTATTTGTAATAGCAAGAACCTGGACGCAACCTAGATGTCCCTCAACTGAAGAATGGATAAAAAAGATGTGGCACATTTACACAATGGGATATTACTCAGTGGAATCTTGAAATTCGCAGCCAAATAGATGAAACTTGAAGAAAACATCTTGAGTGAGATAACCCAACTACAAAAAGACAAACATTGTATGTACTCACTCATATATGAATTTTAGACATAGAACAAAGGATCCACAGGCCTATAATTCACACCGCCAGAGAAACTAGGATACAAGGAGGAACCTAAGAGATTCATACAAGGTCCCTCACAGAAGGGAAAAGGAACAAGATCTCCTGAGCATATGGGGAGTGAGGGGGACAGTGAATGGAGAGGAAGTTAGGATAAAGAGAAGGGAGAGAACATGTGAGACCAGGAAGATTGAGTCAGAGGAGGAATAGAAGAGAGCAAAAAAAGAGAGATACCATAATAGAAGAGGCCATTATAGGTTTGAAGAGAAAACTGACTCTAGAGAAATGTTCAGAGACCTACAAGACTGACCCCAACTAACAATCTGAGCAACAATAGAAAGGCTACTATAAATGCCCTTCCCTGATAATGAGATTGATGACTAACTTATCTGCCATCATAGAGCCCTCATCTAGTAGCTGATGGACATAGAAGTTGACACCCACAGCTAAACACTGAGCTGAACGAACTCCTGGAATTCAGTTGCAGAGAGGGAGGAGTGATAAGAAAAGGGGTCAAGACCAGGCTACAGAAACCCATAGGGACAGGTGACCTGAACAAGGGGGAGCTCATGGACCCCCATACTGATAGCTGGGAAATCAGCATTGGACTGACTCAGAGCCCATGAACATGGATCTCAGTTAGAAGGCCTGGGAAGTCTAAGGGACTTTGACAGTGGAACCAGGATGTATCCTTGTGGCACACAATGATTTTGGGAGCACATTCCTTATGGAGGGATACTCCCTTAGCCTAGAGACAGGAAGGAGGGCCTACTCCAAATGACTTGACAGATTTTGATGATCCTTCCTGGGGGGCATCACCATCCCCATGGAGTTGGGGGAGATTAGATAGGAGGAGGTCAGGGGCATGGGAGTGAGAGAGAGGGAAATGGGAACATAATGTAAAATAAGAGAAAACTATATATATATATATGTATATATATGTATATATATGTATATACAGATAATAAAAAAAGAATAATGCTACACTTCATATGATGTTACTGTCTTGTATTCATCATAGTGTTGTTTAATTTATCATGACATACATGCTTGAAACATCCTAATAACTGAAAGATTGGTTCTATTTTCTATCATCTATCTATCTATCATCTATCTATCTATCTCTAATCTATCTATCTTTCTATTTATATATTGTTTAACTATCTAACTATATATTGTCTACCATTTATATTTACCAATCTAGCTATTATCAAGCTACATATCATCTATATCTACCTATCTGTCTGTCTGTCTGTCTATCCCATCTATATCTATCTATCTATCTATCTATCTATCTATCTATCTATCTCCTAATACTGAGGGTTGAGCTTAGGATCTCATACATGCTAGTCATGTACTTTCCCACTGAGGTAGATCTTTAGTGTGACTGGTTCTCTCAAGTGATTCAAGAAAGAGTTGTATGAAGTAAAACTGTGCTTCCATGGCTGTTGCAAGTACTGCCTCCACTTAGTCTTCTAGATTCTTTACCTTCAAATTAGTATTTTAAAAATACTTATTTTGGAAGAATAGTAAAAGTAAGGGTCAAAGTTACTCTTTCTTATTTGGTTTTCTATAACTCTCTTATGGAAGCATTTGCAAAAGAGTGTTTGAAGTTGATTTCTACAGCACCTAGCCAATAATGCGAAATGAAAGAACTGGGCAGAATATTTTCCCAAGTCAGTATTGTAATTTTTCTGTAGTATATCACCTTAGTTTATTTTATGAGTTATTATTTTAGATGAATATATTTAGAGTTATAATTTTAAATGAATATATTTATAGATCTTAGAGCAAAATTACACACACACATATGAATACCTGCCCTCCACAAAGCATAATGGATAATCAGCTTGTCCACTAGTGGTGATTAACTTTTTTCATCTATTTGCCTGGACTTAGAATCAGCTAGGAAACACACCTCTCATCATGTCTGAGAAGGTATTTACAAAGAAGTTTAGCTTAAGGTAAAAGACACTCCTTGAATGTAGATAGCACCATTATATGGTTGCAGTCTTGGTCTGAATAAAAATGATAATATGATAAAGTAAGCTTGAAGAGAAGAAAATGCTCTTAACTTTGGAACTAACTCTCCAGCTACTAAGTTATCTTAAATCTATTTCTTTCCTAATAGTAATTTGTCTGGTGTAGTGAGAACAGCCTTGGTAATCTGCTTTGTAGAGATTAAGGTTTCAAGAAGCTGCTATCTTAAAAATATTTGGCACAGACACACAATACCACTAATTAAGGTTGAGAACTGCATTTTGTCTATCTGATTCTTAGATCTTTTGTAGGAAATTTGGTGGTCAGGTGTGGTATGATATCACATACCTTTGAATTCCAGCACTTGGAGGAGTTTCAGGCTGGTCAGAGCTACAGTGAGACCCTGTCTCCAACAAATAAACAAAAATGCCAAACCAACTTCTCCCTAAAACACCTAAACTGAACCAAACCAAACAAAAAAATCAATATCTATAGATTCTGAATGCAAGGATGAGAAAATGCCTGGGGAAAGAAAAGTATGGAGTGAATCAGAGGGTGGGGCAGATGGAGGTAAAGGTGAAGCATGGATGTGGATCCTTTCTCAGCATTAAGGTCTTCTTCCTTTCTGTCCAGAGGGCAGCCACACTAGCTTCAGTTCCCAGCATTGAGAAAGTCACTGATCATCTTGATAAGCAGGACAATCAAGTTGAATGAGAAAATATTAGCAAGATGTCAACATGAGCTGACACTGATTTTAAAATTGCCACAATCAGGATGATTCAAGGAGTGATTATAAACAGGCCTCATAGAAATTAAAACAATAAAAAAATCTCCACTGTCCTGCTTCTTTTACTGCCATGGGTATCATCCACTCACTGGATTTAAAAGTAGAAGGCATTATGCGTTATATTACATTACAGGTTTTGTAGGTTTTCATGGCGGGACTTGGAGCCTAGTTTACTCTTTTGTCTCTTCCTTTTAATTTTTATTAGTGGATATTCATTATGCAAAAAATGTATGGCATTGAGATTTTCATAGATGTATACCATATGCTATAATCACATTCACTCCCCAATACTCTCCATTCTTCCCCCACACTCTTCTTTCCTTCTAGAATAGTTCCCTTTCCACTTCCTTGTCACACATACATAATATATGCTCTGCATGTGAGGCAGAGCATACAGTGCTGTCTGAATTTGGCTTATTTCACTTAACATCACGATCTCCAGTTCCATCCATTTCCCTAAAATTGCCATCATTTCATTCTTCTTCCTGGAGGAGCAGAACTGTGTTGTGTATACATGATGCCAAGGTTGATGTTCCTCATTAATGACTGGAGACCTGCCTGTCATGGGGTTTGTCAGCTGAAAACTATGTTATTCAGTGAACTAAAAGGCAAATTTAAGTCATGTTTCTTTCCATATAGAGGTTCAATAGCTACTTGGTTAGATAATATGTTAAATGGGAAACCAATTCTTGGGACCCAGGATTTTGGAGTAGGGGACCCCTTTAAAATGAATAAAGGGCCCTTTTAAATGACAAGTGTATAGAAAGCATAGAGAAACACAATCAAATACATATAAGGTTAATTTTATTTGATACTACATTACTCAAAATCATTTTGCTATAAGTAAAATAAGCAATGACAGAGAATAGCCACCATTTCATTCATTCTTTTTTTTTCTATGTCTCTTTCTTTCACCTTTCCCTATTTTCCCCTTTCCTGTCTTCTTTTTTCTTTTATTCCAAAGGAAAAGAAGTGACACAATTTTTTCCAATATGTTTTCCTTAGATCCTGGGATCAAATTGTGTGTGTGTGCGTGGTGTTTGTGTGTGTGTGTGTGTGTGTGTGTGTGTGTGTGTGTGTGTGTATGTTTACATTTGTGGTGTATGTATGTTTGTTCTGTGTGTGGTGTATGCATACGTGTGGATGTATGTGGTGTTTGGGTATGTGCGTATGTGTGTGGTGTGTGTATGTGGTGTATATGTATGTGTAGTGTATGCTTTTGTGGTGTGTATGTGTGCATGTATGTATGTATGTATGTGGAATATGGTGTTTGTGTGTGTGTATGTGTGTGTAATGTGTGCTTCTGAGTGGTGTATATGTGTGTGTGTGTATGCATGTACATGGTATGTGGGGTGTGTGGGTGTGTGTGTGTGCAACTCTGCAGGTGCCTTCTTGCTTATAATCAGATAAGATAGGACTGTTGGCCCATGATGTAGTGTGTCCATTTATATTGAAATTCATTGACTATAATTTCATGCTTTACTCATTGTTAGTCATTATTTTTTTCTAAAATACCTAATAAAGGGTCAGGGAGACAGCTCAAGTGGGTAAAGGCACTCACTGCCAAGCCTGATGATTTGAATTCAATTCCTGGGATCCACACGGTGGGAGGAGAGAACAGACTCTCACAAGTTGCCATTTGCTTTCTATACACAATGTAGCATATATCCACCCACATACAAAATAATTAAATAAATGAAATAAAACACCCAAAATAATTTTGTCACAGTTTTTGTTCTGACTATGACCACATGTATTTGTATGATAACCTCTTTCCTGGCCTTTTTGCTTGAATTTTACAGTGACAGAATGAAAAGCAGTAAGAACAAAAGTTGTGAATATCATTGTTCTTGTGGTCTTAGAGTCATTTACCAATGCACATGTTTTAGAGTGTAAGATTAGTACAAAACTTACTAAATTAATTCATGTAGAACATAAACAATCTTCTTGTCTTGCACATCTAAGAAACCAAATATGTAATTAGTCAGATCCATGCAGTTTCAAAATGCGAACATAAGAAAGGTGTTTTCGTGAATAATGGGTGTGTACAATTTTGGTTTCTTTCAGCATAATGCCAACCATGGAGAAGCAGCCCCAGGGTGTACCTTGGCATTTACACTAGTTACCTCATTGGATACCAGTGCCTTCTTGGCTTTGGGTCAAATTTAAGACTAAGAAAGGGTTTTCAGTAGTTATTTGAGAAATCAGACATTGTTGTGTGAGGTTTGGTTTTGTTTGAACTGAGTTATTTAGAGATGAATTTTCTATATTATTTCTTTGCATATTGTCTTGAATTGTTCTCAGGCTCTCAAAGGCCACAATGTTGAGAAAGTGATTGACAAGATACCCAAGCATTTAAAAATGTATTTTGGATGTAGATTTTTAGATGAGTAATTATTTTCATATTTTGAACAGGTTGACACCACACACACACACACACACACACACACACACACACACACACACACACAAATCACTAAGGTGGCCTGGAGAGAGAGATGTTTCAGTAGTTAGGAGCACTGGCTGCTCTTCTAGAGGACCCGGGTTCAATTCCTGGAACCTACATGATATCTTACAACTATCTGAAACTTCAGTTCCAGGGAATCTGACTATATATATATATGTGTGTGTGTGTGTGTGTGTGTGTGTGTGTGTGTGTGTGTGTGTGTGTATGTATGTGTGCAACATAAAAATTAACAATTATAAAAGTCTCACTAGAAGTCTCACTAAGGCTACAGCAGAACCAACCCTGCTGCCTAACCACATTAACTATTTATTGCTATAACAAAATCATTTATAAAGAGAAAAGCTGTATTTTACCTCACAGTATTTGAGGTTTCAGTCCATGGTTGTTGGCCTTATCGTTTTCAGGATGGAGAGGTGGTGAGTCATAGTGGATGAAGGTGGCATAGTGAATGTCTTACACATGAGAAAAATGAAGAGGGGTGCAGTCCCTTGAAGGACCAACACATTATAAACCCAAGGTTTACTACTTGGTCACACCTTTTAAAAGTTCTACTGTCTCCCTGTGGTGTTACATTGGGGATAGATAAGCCTTTGGGAGACATTCCACGTCCAAACTATGTCATTGAGCTTACTTTTTTTAAGTTCATGGATATTACTGAGAGAAGACCATTGTAAGAGTCACAGTTGGAGACTACAGCAAGTTACAGAAACCAGTGTTTCTAATAGGAAGATGTTTCTGTAAAATTGAATAGGTGAGATAGTAATTGTAAAAGGAATATAATGATGACATTATAATGGCTTGTTAAATAATGAATGGATCAGAAAACGTTCAATCCCCTATTGTGGTTTAATAAGGACCAGGAGAAATAAATAGGCTGAATAGATGTTTATTCAGGGAGAAATAACTTACAACATATACAGATGAACATTAGCAGGTTCCTGGTCCCCAGTATGCCTTGGGATGCTCTTCTGTCCCTGTGCTGCAAGCAAGAGAGCACTTTGGGGCCCCTTCCCCAGGTAACATCTGCCCCTGTTCCAACCCCCAATGGATGTGGTCAGTGACACAGGTACAGACAAAGTGAATATTTCACTATAATTCCCCTTTTAGTCTAAAGAAAAGATTTAGGCTTGATACAAAACTAAATACAAAGCAGTGAATAACAAGTATGCTCTAAGAAAAGGAAAATCGAGAACATACAAACGTAAGACCTACATATCTAGTCCCAGCTTTCTGCACCAGATATTGTGGTGCGTGCTATTTGGGGTTGGCGTGGCTCTAGGATCAGGCTGGTGTGGGAAAAACTTGCTCATAATAATCCCCATTCTTGTAGAATGTTCTCTGTGTGGTGTATCATGCGCATGGCTTTGTTTGCTGATACAGAATGACAGTCAAGAAGGTCACTAGCAGGAATTTTTCTTTCCTCATGCCAACCTACTTATAAAAAATTCTCTTCACCCAAACTCCACCTAATAAGATGTTGTGTTATGGTTATGATTTATGAATAGGATGTGAGTGCTCCACCAGTAGGTGGAGTGGAAAACAAGTTAATTTGTGACAAAATTACAAAAAAATTGTGACTCAATAAAGAATAATTCATTTGTTGATAGTTCCTTTTCTGTTTAGAGTCCTGAATTTCAAATACTGAGATAATGTCTGTAGAATTTCTATCCTTTTGCTGCGACTATTCTTATAGCACCTGAGAACTTAGTGGTTTGTGTGTGTCAGGTGCTTGGCTCAGGTGCTTGGCTGTGGTTCTGCTCTACTGTGTCATCTGACTGTAGAGGAAGATGCTCTTTCTCATTCTTTACTTTCTCGGGACACTGTTAGGAGTTTTTATTATGCTTCCAAAAGCTGAGGAATCTTGTTTCTTCTCCTTAGGAAAGCTCCTTGAGTTAGACATAGAGGCAGAAATGTGACTAGCAACATATTTAATGGCATGCGCAACGTGCATCCTCCTCTCTGCACTCAATGGTGTTTACTTGGTCTTTCTAAATGAAACCATAACAAACATCTACTTTCTTTAACGACACTGATGCACACTGAGGGTGTGGTAAAGGTACCGAAGCACTTGAAACAACAACAACAACAACAACAACAACAACAGAAAGAAAAGAATAAAGGGAGGAAGAAAAGGAGAGAAGGTTTGAACAGAGATGTTTTGTTTATGGTTCCGTCATCTTCCCAGTGATAGATATAAAATTAAGTAAAAGGATTGTGTATGCCTCTTTTGGAATAAACAAATGCAAAAGATCTGGAGAAAGCAAGGAATGAAGGTAATGAAACACCATGTCGCTCTTTTGTATGTTAAGAGCATATGCTCAAAGAAAGAAGGTCTTCTGTGAGAAGCACTGGCTCAATAAATACCTGTTGGAATGTAATACTCTCTTTGGTAAGAGTATTCCTCAACTCTTCTCAGATTCTTTAAGTTTTCATTCACAGCAGAACTACACAGAGGGGATCATAATTGCTCAGTTTCAGTTGGGATTTGTGTAGTAGGTCTGTTTCTATTCCCCTCCTCATGTTTATCTAATTGCAAATAATGTTGTGAGAGGTGAGATGCCATGTTAAAGAAGATATGATTTCCAACCAATGAAATGCTTTCTCATTTGTTTCACTTGGGATTTTTAGTTGATGGGAAAAAAAGCAAAAACAAAAACTGAAACAAATGAGCAAAATCAAACAAACAAACAAACAAACAAACAAACAAAAGTTAAAAAAGAAATCTTTATTCCAACAGGGTTGGAGGAATATATATGCAATGCCAAATTTAAAGAAGATTTTATAAATCTTGGTTAAAGTATAGGTGGTTGTTGTGCTTGTTTTTAAACCCAGCAATTGGGAGGTAGATGCAGGTGGATCTCTGTGAGTTTGAGACCAGCCTGGTCTACAGAGTGAGTTCCAGGACAGGCTCCAAAGCAATACAGAGATACCCTGTTTTAAACCACCTTCCCAACTCCAAAAAGAGGATAGGTAGCTCATCCTTTTCAAGATACCATGTTTAGTGAATAACAACTACAGAGGTCTGTGGGTATTCCATTGCTAAGTCTGGACAGCTCAAGAAAGTAGACTGAGAGCTTTGAGGGAGTGACTGACATTATTAGGCCAGTGCTGTCTTGCTCTCCACCTTGCAGACTGTCACTCTGCCCTGTAGAGTCTTGCTGCTCTCTGGGCTTTCTTTCCACATGTTCTCTCACAGACAAAATGCTTTATTTTACAGTTTTAAGTGTGCAGGCTGATGTTATATTGTCCATGGTAAAAAAAAAATGTGTGAAATTTTTATGTAGGCAATTTGCTCATTTAGTTTCACAATTAGCCATAATTAAATGTACTTTGTCTGGGTTATAATTAATATTTTATGACATAGAATAAAGAGAGTTTAAATATCTAATTTAAAAGATGGATTCAATATTTGAATCCATTTGGAAAGCAAAGGCCTTACTTAATTGTTTGTAGATAAGTGTTTCTTTCTAATTTAAGAAATTATATTAAACAGTTTAAGATTCACCCAGTCTCATAGCAATTTATCTGGAGGAATTTGTGGCAATTGGTTATAAATACATATTTAACTAACAAGATAATCACACAGATTACTGTGTTGCTAAGGCATGTTTCTTTTCATCATCATCAAACTAATAATTTAGTATTTAGAATTTTGAAATTCTTTGTAGGTTTTGAAGATAAGTTTTGGCTGGGAATCATGCAATCACGACCAAAGTACTTTTGTTTTTGTTTTTTAAACTGGCCTCATCTATATTCAATAAAAATGTCACAGAAATTTTGTTTGGGAATTATGTATGAGTTTGTGTATGCATGTGTGCTGTGTGTGTGTGTGTGTGTGTGTGAGTGTGTGTGTGTGTGTTTTGGGGAAACCAATTCCTCTTAGCTGCTGATGAATAACACATCATTCTAGGAATTAGAACTAATAGTAAAAACACCAAACAAAGCATAGTATGTTAAAGGAGGAAGAAATCGATTTCCTGCTTATGAATAAGTGTTTCTGTAACATAGAATTATTGAGTAGTTAAGAGAGGCTGTTTCTTATTTATATCACTGGACTGAGTAGGCTTATAGTCATAGAGTAGGATCACCTCTGACCTTGAAACTGTCATCTCTTCTTGCCATAACTTCATAAGCCATATATACTAGGCATACTTGAAAATATAAATAGAAGGCTGCCATCAGACCATTTCTCTTCTCAGCTATGGAATCCCTTCAAGAAATTTACTAAATGAATAGAGGCATTCAGAGAAATGGTTTCTTCTAATGGATGATTCATTCTAACTGAGAACATCTGTAAGCAATGATACAGCTTTGAGTTTGTGACCAAGACTTGCTTAGGGTCACAAAGCCACCATTTAATGAAATAGTTAGTTCAGCCTCAATACACTAGAGATTCTCTGTGAGCACTCAATTAGGCAAAGGGCCTGAGAAATTTTTAGTGATTTTTAGTCATTCCCTGTAACAGAGAATCTTAAAACAAACACAATAGGCATATTTACTTCTTCCCATCTGAAAGACAGTACTCAGGAACCACCTTCTTTACAGACATGCATAACACAGCCGCGTTCTATTTCAGCCCTGGATCAGGAAGGACTTCCATCAGAAGAGGATTAAGGCCTGGGACGTGTGGTATGGTGTCCATAGCAAAGCCCTGCAGGAATCATAAGGTTAAAGTAACTTCACAGGGCAAGGGGTTGGGAACTGATGAGTGAACAAATAACTCTCTGAAAACAGTTGTAGGGTTGGTTATTAAAGAAGAATAGAACCCAGCTGGCCTCTGCTTTATGAAGGCCAGACAAGAGGGAATGGAGTGAAGTTAAAGTAAGAATTGACAAAGGGAGGCCTTAAGCTCTGGTGCCCTTATGAAAGGGGTTCCTGTCCTTGTGTTCTCATGCATCCATACATATTCAGCTGTTCAGCTCATGGATGGCAACCAGGCTGTCAGGCCTTCAGGCCCTTCATAGTTTCAGAAAGGATTGAAGGCTGATTGAATTGAGCTGTAGCGCTTCATGAACAAGAAATCTTGATAAACGATTCTACTTTTCCAGACACATTCTAAGAGTTCTTTCAAAACCAGCAGGATATGCATAGTTTCACCAGAAAGAGACTCTTACAAACTTAACTTTTGCCTGATGTGACCCAAGCACTTTCCAGTTATGTATGGACATCTGGTGTTTGTAGTTAGGTGCATTGAGTGAGTGGGTATGTAATAAGTTTGACCAATTTCAACTAAGAAAAAGGAGTCACAAAGTTACTTGAAAATATGTTCATGAATATATATTTTAATACACTTAAATTTTTTTTTGTGTGTGTACAACTTAAAATTTGGTCTCAGTTACTATAGATAAGACTTGAAAGAAACAGGTAAGCAATCAGGATTATATTACATAGACTTAATATCCTTATTTGTGAACAGAGTTTTAAGAAATTTTGTATTTCATCAATGATGTCAAAAAATTTTTAGTTGGTAGATTGAACTTTCTTTCATGCTAGAACTGAAGCTGTTTTCAGTTCTCTATTATAATAGATTGTCCATCTTTACAATAGAACCTTAGAAGGAGCTAAGCCAAAAGGTAAGAGCATTTGTGTATGTGTGTGTGTGTGTGTGTGTAGATTGACATTCTGAAATTCTATCACACCTACACTTGAATGCCTCTTTTGTCTGTTTTAGTGCTGAGAATTGAACTGCAGGCCTTCATGTTGTAGACAAGTGCTGCCACTTAGTTTCATTCCTAGCTCCTCAGGTGATAGAATTTTATTTGATTTTTGCCTTTGGGCAAGTGAGTATTTGTGTGTGTGGGTGTAGGTGACCCTAGGGGCCTGAAAAGGAACTCCCTGGAGCTGGAGTTACTGGTGGTTGTGAGCCTTCTGATGTGGGTTCTTGGAACTGAACACAGGTCCTCTGCAAGATAAGTCCTCTTAACTGGTAAGCCTCTCCTTTAGCCCTTTGGCTGCCTTTCTTGTTTACTTCTTCCCTGGCATTGACAGTTAACAGAGCTTTACAGTTTGAAAATATTAAGTACTTTCTATATTGAACAAAATGGATTAAATTATTTATAGGTAGGTGTATTACTTTGAGCCTACAAAATGACTTCAGGAACTTTTAAGTGAAAGATAACCTTTAAAAATTCTTTGTATGGCACACATACATCTCATCTTATACACACCAGATATTTAGTACTTTTGTCTATCTGCCAGGCCACGGCCTCTGCTAAGATACTTGGTGATGGGATTTCTATTGTGTTTGTCTCTGGATTTTCTTGCTTCATTTACTGTCCCAGCTTTTGTATGTTTTACCAGGATTTAGTTTTCTTCACCATTTATATGACTAACTTCACATGTTAATTTGATTGGGTCAGCAGGTGCCAGGTATTTGGGAAGGTATTGTGGTATGAGAAAAAACATTAAATTGATACACCGAATCACTAACTGTTCAAATCGTTAGACTGGGGAGATCTATAGAATAAAGGAAGTAGGTTCCTACTACAATGGGTGGATTGTTACCTGTTTGGCAAAAAACACCAGTGACCTTGCTAGGCTTCTAGCTAAAGGATTTACCTTGAAGGTCTGGGGAATTTTTTTTTTTAATGTTCTCTCTCTCTAATACCCTAGATCCTACTGAATGTCTTTTTATCTGCTAATCAGTCCTATCTTAACTCCCATCATAAGCTAACTGATCTTCCCCAAGTCTAATAGTTATACTTGCCAATGAGAGCTTCCCTTGCATAGGGCCTTGACACCCTCCCCAATAGTGTGCTTCCAGCATTTGATCTCCTTTCCTTCCCAGTTGCAGTTTTTTTTTTTTTTTTTTTTTTTTTTTTATACATGGCTCTCATTGGCTATGCTGTGTGTACTGCTTGCTTTTCTTAGAGCTCTCTGATCACCTACCTGTCCTGGCCACCTTACATGGGGTTCCGGCTCCTTAGTTATCCTGAACTCTTTTCCTTTGTGCTCATTATTTTTTCACTGTAACTCTTAGAGTAGACATAATATCTTACAGGAGTTTCTTCAGGTCTCCCAACTCAAATTAATGTTCCTCAGCTTCCTTTCTCATAGTAGCATTGCAACATACCTTAACTGCCTTTTCCTTATTTGACCTTCTTAAAAAGGTCCACGAAGTCAAGGATGTATCTTTTCACTTGGAGACACAGCTTCTATTACATGACTGGCATAGTCCAGGCTCTTAACAGACACACATTGATTAAGTAAATGGAAATAATAGGTGAGATTTTCTTTTATTTTTCTTGATGAACATAGGAACTCTTTTGACAAAGTTATACTGTGGACACTGTTCACTATATTGGGCATATTTAATTCAGAAGTCATCTCTCCCTCATCTTGTGGAGGATCATTCAGATTTAGAGTGACCATGCATACTTCCCTTACCTGTGACTACTTTATGAGAATCAGGACTTACATCAGCGGCTCTCAGCTGGAGCCAAGTTTCCCTCTCAAAGGACTTTACCAAAAGTGTAAAAAGCTTTCTTTGCTATAGAAACAAGGTGCAGGAGGGGTATTGAGCCTCTGTAGTATTTAGAACCCAGGGATGTTGCTACTACACGGAGGAGGGGTACCATAACAATAATTCAAAATGCTGGGGGGGGTGATGTTGGGAAAACTCTCTCTATATTCAGACATGACATAAAGAATAAATTATTCTAGGTGGTTGTTATTTTGTAGCCTCCCGAGACCAGTGGCTTTTATAGAATCTTGCATATTATTTGACCACAGAAGAAGAAGAAGAAGAAGAAAAAAAAAACAAAAAGAAAGGGGAATCAAGCAACCAAATGTTACACTATATTACTGCACAGGAGCTGTTTGGTACTGCATCTTAACTCATTAACATTTAAAAATTGTTATGCGGCAGAAAAATAATTATGTCCTTTAACTGCTGAAACAGAATCCATTTTTCTAAGCATACTTGTTTTAGGGGCATAGTGCTGAAACACCAACTGTTTTTACAAGTACAGTAATCACGATGCTGTTGAGTATATTGTGTTTTGTTAAGGCACACTTTATAGTGTGGAAAATGAATTTTAAAGTAGTTCTTCTGGACCCAGTTATGCAAAGAACTTTATTTTTTTTTTTAACTGAACTTTTAGCTGCATAGTGACCCTCTCTGGAATATGAAAGCACGATGCGGGTGGCCTCTGAGGAGTTCAGTATCCAGGTTTTTGACATTCCTAATGAATGAGACTTCAGGAAGAGAGGAGACAGCTCCATAAGGAAAGTGCAAATGGTAGAAAAATTAAGGGGTTCCAAAGACCTGAACCCCTTAAGAAGAATGGTGAATTCTGCTCACAATGAGTAGTTTGGTTCTGATTTCATCTTCTATCCCCATCACCTGATAAGACCTTATCTGGAGCTTTGAAGGATTTTCCAATCTCTGTATGCATACGAAAGGTTGGTGTACGAACACAATTACATTTTTTTTTTTCTGATGAGTAGTGTTCATAAGAATCCACAAGATATTAAAAAGAACTAACTTAGAAAAGGTTAAAGAGAAATTGTCTTTTGAAACAAACACATCCTACTGTAAATGGGGTTTTGGAATTTGTGTCTTTTAGAAGATGGAGAATATTTAGAAATAAGCTGTGATGAAGTGGTCTCCATTGCACCTCCCCAGTTCATAGGCTTGACATGAGATGCCTAAGACATAGCACATATTTTGTTACTTTATTCTGTCTCTTCATGAGGGTCTTGAAAACCCACAGTCGCTCTCCCAGCAAAGGACCTCTGTAAGTCTGTGCTTTGCTGAAGATAAATTGTGATTCGGTTGTTTCACACAACCCAGTTTTCACTTGTCTTTTTCAGGCTTGAAAATGGCCCAGTATAAATTAATATGTAACATTTGTAGGTGGGATTCAGTATAGTTTAGATAAATGCAAGAAAAATCTATAGAGACGATTATACAGCTGCATGTGTTCTGCCTACCTAACTTGGACTTGATCACTCTGTTGGCCTTGGCTCTTTGTGTGGTCCTGAATGGGTTGATCTGGCTTCCTTTCAGCTTCCTGCTGGCAAGGGTACGGCCCTCTCTCCTTTGCATGTGTGTGACAGTGGGGGTGGGCAATAGTGGCTTCAGAAGTTTACTTTGGAAACATGCAAATTTGCTTTCTCTGATGATATAATTGAGCAATAGCCGGACACATACTAATCCTTGGTTTCCCTTCCTTTAGAAGTTGCCAGTGGTGTCTAACTCAGTTCTGATGTAGTTTGTAGCCTTATGTTCACTAGATTCCTTGTTGTGGGTGTGGGGCAAGGCACAGTAGACTACTGTGTTATTAATACAATATTTTCCTACCCTCGACATTTCTGTGTACTTTAGAGAGGATTATGTGATTTAAATTTGTATAGTCACAATTCAGCAAGGGCTCCTAGACTCATAAAGAGGTAAACTCTGATAATCAGAATAATAAAAGGTGGTAAACTTATTTAAAAAATATCTCAACTATGGAAAGCCCCTAAACTAAGCAAATATATTTTGAAATGGATGTATTTCACTATGAGTTATTTCCATTTTAGAATGGAGATACTTATTCAGTACTATACACTGGGATATATTTCTTTATATTAATTCTTGATTATAAATCTTGGGTTTATAATATTTGATCTGTGCAGAAATTGGAAAATATAAATACTAAATGGTGGTGCTTATGTAGGTCTGTATTCTCTTCAATAACTTATTAGGATGATTTCTTCTGAGGATATGAAAAAGTCAATACCATCTCACTCAGCAGTTGCCATGAAAGGCAGAGTTAAGTGTGGGTCACTAGTATGAGAAATTGGATGCATTTTTTCTTTTAAATTTTAATATTATTAGAAGTCTTCTTTTGTTTATAAGAGCCACAGTTTTATGACTAAAGAAAACTATAAGAATACATTTGCCCTTAGAAGTGACTTTTGCTTAGGATATAGGGAGATTTAAAGAGGAGATGGTCCAGCTTTTGCAGGTGTGGGTGTGGGAGCACTGAGGAACACAGGTGAACTTAGGTTAGTGCTGCCTCAGATAAACTAACAGTTTTAAGGCTCCACAGTATCCTGGTTGTTCTACTGGGCAGTGTGCCAACTTGGTTAAACAAACACAATGGGAGCCACACCAAATTATAGACTTGAGTTTATGACGTGGCCTTTTGACGTTTAAATTACATCAATAAAAGTAGTACATCAACCACATGAAAATAATCAAGTTTTAGAAATGCTACTACTACTTGTACTTTCTGGTTGGGGTTTGAATTAATTTAAGAATTTAGCTTTTTTTTTCTCCTCAAGTAGTAGTACTGTCAAACCACACCTGTCTAAGTGATTTTGAAATGGTCTAGTTGTCAGTGTTTTAATTTCAATAGTTCCAAAAGTGTTTAGTGAGTGTTCACTACATATGTGTTTACTCCAGACAAATGTGGTCACGTGTGGACATTGTTTTGCTACATCTAACAAAATAAATAGAGTGAAAAAAATGCACTATGAAAAATCTCAGTCAAGGAGCATGTTAAGTGTGTTATTTGAGGGAACAGACAATGTGACAGCAAGAGCTTCATTGGCATCCAGAGTCAGTATTTTTATTTACGTGTGAGGAAGGTGTGGGCTTTCCATAGGAAGGCAAAGTGAGTTTGAAGAGACTAAGTTCGTGGTGTGTGTGGACTAGTTGGAAGATACTGCTCAGAGGAATCTAAGAGAAAATATTTGAAGCTATTTTAGCCAAAGTATGTTGGACCCTTGACTGCAAAAAATCTCAAACAACAAGCCATGGAGTTTAGCATCTTAGCTTTTATTTTATTTTGAGTTCCCCCACCCCTCCCCCCTGCTAAAGATCTTTCAGATATCCTTTGCCTAGTTGAGTGCCTCCAATAACCTTGCACATTTTGCTATCTCCTTGTGGATTAGAACATGTGTTTAGAGAATGTCTACAACTCAACAAGTTAAATGAAGTTAGGACTCCATGTCAGTAAGAAACAATGAAATTTTTTTCCCCTAATCTAAAACAAGCTGATAACATATCCTTCCCAGGAACAAGCTAACTAACTACAGGCACTCTGTTCTCCAGAAATCATTGTCTAAACACAGCACTCCATTCACTCAGGTCTCTTGTGTGCACAGTACTGTTTCCATGTTTGTTTTGTCCCACAGTTAGCTGCACATTGCACCTGCCACCAATTATCACTCATATGTGTGCCCCTTAATTGCCATTTTAAGGTCTTCAAAAAGTGACTTATATGTGTTACTTCCTTTTTTAAGCCACAGGTAGATCCATCCTACAAACTCTAATTTCTTTTTAAAAAAGAAATGCCTCCTGATTTAAAACAGTAAGAGAAATTGTTTATTTCATTTACAATTTCATTTCTTTAAGAGTTCATCTTTATCCTCTGAAAGGGACAGTCAGTATTTGTGATAGCAAGGACCCCATGATCTCATTGAATAGTTGAGTTTCCAAAGGTAGGGAGAAAGAATGGGTACAGTGGTACATACCTGTAACCTCTGCATGTAGAGACTGAGAAAGAACATCATGACGTTGTAGCCAGTATGGTCTACCTAGGGTGTTCTCAGTTAGTCTCACTGATGTAATGAGATGCTGCCTTAAACAATGAATAAAAAGAACAGAAAACAAAAATGAGAATGTAGGTCCTATGGATCATCATTTTGCTAGGATAAGGTAAATTGAAAACAAACTTTCAGAATGACTCATTTAACTGTAGCTTGGTGAGGATTTAGAAGTTGAACACTTGACTGTTAGCTGATATGTTGGAAAGAGCAACAGCTGTCCCTAGACTGATTTCATTGCCTATTTCCCATTTCAGACCTTCTCCCCTTCAATTCACTTATTCCCTTGATAAATTTATTTTCTGTATGTGAGTGTGCATATGTGCACTTGGGAACGTCTCTACATGTATGCACACACAACACACACACACACACACACACACACACACACACACACACACACACAGAAAGAAATTGGAGGTCAACATCAGGTGTCTTTCTTAACATATTTCTACTTCATCTGTAGAGACATAGTCTCTTACTAAATTTAGATCCTATTAAATTGGCTACACTGTCTGGCTAGTGAGTTATGGGAACCCCTTATTTCCACCTCCCACTGCTGGGATTATAGATGCACACCACCACACCTGGCTTTTAATATGGGTTCTGGGGAATCAAACTCAGGTCTTTATCCTTACACAGCAGATACTTTACTGTCTTAGCCAGTGCCATTAATACATAATTCAACTCTGTAGCAGGAACAATAGCAAGAATGATATATGATGTTCTCTAAGAGTTGTGAAGATCCTGTAACTGTGGAGGTTATGACTCCCTGTGAACAACACTCCCTGTTTGCCTGAACAAAAGAGCAACCATTCAATGGGAACATGCTGCAGAAGTAAACACACAGAGAAAAAAAAGCAAGGATTTTAAGATGCTCCTACAAGGCACTGCAAGGAAAAGGCATGAGTAAAGGTTAGATAGAGAGATCTACATGTGCAGATGCTCAAGTTAATTTGTACATTGAAAATTGTATGTTATTTGGCCTCTTTGTTATGGTGGGATGGTTTGTGGTAGCACACAAAGTCAACATTTCTTAGGTTTAACAACAGTGGAAATTTCTTTCTGGCTCTAGAGATAGTCTTGGGCAGTATTCAGTAGGCAGACATGTCAGGAACCTGAACTTACTCTGCCATCCCTTTCAGTAGATTCAGCCTTGATGTGATCGACATAGTATGCTTTGGGATATTGAGCCGTGCATTGTGGAATTACTGAATTACTGAACTGTCCTGCCAAGCTGCCAGCAACATCCCCCAGTTGTGGCAATCAATACCATCATTTTTAATGCTATAGTTACCCATGGGAGCAATATCTACTGGTTTGGAGCCTTATTGACATCTGAATTCAGCAGATGAAAGTATGTATATTCAACAGTATATAAATGAAAACTCAGGTCTGGAAGTAGCAGGTGCCTTTCCCTTCTTTCATTGCTCAGGAGGCTGCATATACCTTAAGATTGCCAGTAAATGTAGTGCAGGTGTGCACTCAGTTATAACCTTGTTATTACAGGAGAGGGACAAGCCCTAGATTTTGGTGGAGCACTAGTGGCCACTGATACGTGTTTCAACCAAGGAAAACCTGTAAGTCTACCCCCAAACTTGAGAATCTGAGAGTCCCGCTAGCTTGCCATGCTTGGTAGAACAACCCTGTCTTTGGCCTAATCTCTGCCCTCATTAGTTTCTGACTGTGGATGGACAGAATCTCCATAGGCCAAAGGCTTGTTTAAGATCTCCGTAATCCTGAGGAAAATTTCAAAAGTGTATAATTCAGCCCTCTCACACTGATTGGAAATTTGCTTTGAATATGTCTGGCTTTAACTACTGCTTTTTTAAAGGTATGTGGAGAAACCAGCACTAGCCTGGAGGAAAACAACAAAAAATCATTACAGGGAAAGGAAACAGGCCCTCCAAAGGAGATTAAAAGATCCTTGCATACTTAGCTGGTAAACATCTCTTGTTTCTTTTTTTTTTTTTTTTTTAAAGATGAAGATGTAAAATTATTCCTCATGGAAAACTAAAGTATAATACTCATATAACTACTAGAGTGGGCACATTTTTATTTTAGTCTGAATAAAGAATTTAAATTTCATGGCATGAAAATACTAGAGGCTACAGGGAGAGAGGGTGGAGGTCAAGGACAAAGAAAAGGAGAGGGAGCCAGAGAGAGACACACACACATACACAGAGACAGAGAGAGACAGACAGACACAGAGAGAGAGAGAGAGAGAGAGAGAGAGAGAGAGAGAGAGAGAGAGAGAGAGAGAGAGAGAGAGAGAGAGAAAGAAAGAGGGAGATATTGATCTTTCTTGATAGTGTGAGTAGCTATTCACTAAGTTATGAACTGGCAGATCTATCCTTCTCCAGTGACCATATCCTAGACCAAAGCATGCATGTGTGGAGATGAAACTGAGCTGAACTAATATCTTCATCAACCCAGAAGGTTCATTTGTTTGAGGAAAATATGAGTTGGATTACACTGACTATTCTGAGGGAGGTTGATTGATTAATTTGTTTTCTGATTCAATTACTTTGAGCTTGGAATTCATTCAATAAATTTCTACAAAGCTATATTCTTTTTATGTTAATGAAACTTTGCCTTGTGGATGTTTTTCCTAAGTAGGCTATGAGGTACACTCTAAATGTTTGGTGTTTTTTTTTTGTGTTTTAATGCAGAAAAGATAATTTGATAAAGTGAGTTGCTTGTCCAGTTCTAGAGAAGATATCATATCAGACTTGCTCACAAAATCACATGGCAGAACTTTGAAGTCCAGTTCTACTCCACTTGGCAGGTTCTCTTGGGCAGTCCTCTGGAAGCCTGCTCCTCAGACCTGTTCTTTCACCTGGAACTAAGATATTTATTAAGAAAGGGACCAACCCACCATTGGAAAACATCCCTCTCCAGGGCGTAACTTGGCACTTACAGACTTGTACAGAGCAACAGGATGTGACAATTTAGAACATGAAAACAATGGTATATATTGTCCTACAATGGAGTTTGACATGAGAGAAGCAGCATGAAGGACAAACATAGTTTTCTAAGGCCACTTGTTCTTTAAGCACTGAACACTGATTTTTCCTAAACACTGATACTAGGTATAATGAAAGCAAGCATGGGAGACTTGTGGCTTTCTTTATTTGAAAACATAGTGACTGGTAGCAACTTTACCTTTTAAGTTTGTAGCAGACTTATGGGCACATGAGAGAGGATAAAGTTGAAGACTTGTAAGTTCAGTGGGACAGCTTGTTATTTAGGACATTAACTCTCCAGTGACTTTAACAGCTTTCAGGTTTTAAGTGGAGAAAGGCAAGTCATGGGAAAAGCTACCACACAAATGGTAGAAACCCACAGAAGTTTGAAAGTGTCCTGGTAATGGATTCATTGCTAATTCTCATGTACTACTCTGAATGCTCAGGGCTTGCCCTAGCTCCATTTCCTCCACAGATACCTTTAGACATTCTATCTCAAGCTCCACTCATGTTACTTCTTTGAATTTCAGACATTTTGTCTTTTCCTCTCTACTGGTTCTGAGGAATAACTGTTTTCCCTCTCCTTATTTAGGTCTTCAAGTCATATGTAGTATGACTGCAAGTAGCTTGTATTTTTAACTTGTATTTTCATTGCATTTTTGCAATCCCCAGTCGTTGGGATGTGAGGTAGAAAAATCACCCAAACTGTGTAAGCACATTATTTTCCAAATTTCTTTGCTTTCTTTCTAATTGTCATGATGTTTTCATCTTCAGTGCTGCACAGAAATTTTAGGTGGTACCACATGAAGTTCTCACAACTCTACTCAACTGTTCATTTTCATTCTATAACTTTCCCAGAGTGGTGTCCTATACTGTCAACATTAGGTACTTATGCCTAGCTAAAGAATAGTGATGATATTCTTGCCACACCCAGCATCTTTTGTTGACTAACTCCTACAGCAAATCTCGAAGTGCAGAGTGCTTCAGACCATAATTTAACCTCTTCTTCAAAACTCCCCAGCTTCTGACTTCTAGTTCTTCTAGCCACTCACTTTGTAAGCTCTCAATAACTTACCTCCACTGCCATTCTATCATCTCTCTCTCTCCACCTCTCTTGGTGCATTCTTAACTAAAGTTGGTATTATTTTACTAGACCTTTCAGCTTTACATATTTTTCTTTCTTATTTAGTTTTCAGTCTGTTACCAAATTAGATTTCTACATTTTTGTTCCCCTACCCTAACAAATTCCAATACACCTCCCTTGCAAGCTGGGTTTAATGTAAAAGAAAAAAAAATCCCGTAGCTTGGCATTGAAGTAACTCTTTGCTACAGTAGGAGAGAACAGTAAGTTCTTGGATATCTTTAGGAGGTTGGATAACTACATGAAATCAGGAAAATGAAATATGAATTGACTGGGATTATTTATTATCCTTTGGTTCTTCTGGTTGCAACACTGACTTTCATGAAATGCTTTCTAAACCCATTGGTTGTAGAGTTTCATTTTGAATTGATACTAGTTTGGTAAATATCCTCAGGATTATTGCTTCCTTACTATTTGCCTTCAATCATTATTCTATCTTATTGATGTAGCAATTATTAAAATTATTTTAACAGTAGAAAGCAAAGCATATTCCATTCTAAATGTAAAGCAAAGCATATTTAAATATAAAACAGAACATTCCTGCCTCTTGCTGTCCCTACTTGAAATGAAAACTGAAGCAGAATATTCACTTTCTTTCTAGGAGAATTAACAGTGATAAAAACAATCTCTGATACTTATGTCTCCTTCAGACAATTTCCACATGGATAGTTTGGGTTATGATTTTAGTTACCACTTTGAGTTCAGAAGCCCATTATCCCAAAACCAGATTATGCTTGGATGTATGTGCAACTCTCCCTACTCTGTTTTAAAATAGGTGCTTATGGACACAGAAAAGAAAGCAATTGCTTGTTACTTCACCAGCTTTTATGTGCTCTCAGTTACCAAATTTTCTAACCTGACAAACCCAGAAATATGGGTAGTAATTCCACTTCCACACAAATCACATGAAACATTCAGTTTTCTATGGTTTTTGGTAAATAGGTTGACGTTTCTGCTTTGTGCTGTCACTCTGAAAATGTACTTGTTCTACACTGCTGATGTCTTGTGGTAGGAGTTCATATCCTGAGAGAGGTTTACAGTGGAAGCTGAGGTGTATCTGATTCAGCCCTGAGGCAGAAAAACTGGACAAAGCAGTTTCTCTCCCTTCCCCTTCACAGACGTATGATTTATGCAACAGCTTTGGCTTTGCAAATAGGGAAGTGTCAGAGTCAAATCAGCCTTCCTCCAAAGGAGCTGTGTGCCTGTTTCTCAGTTCAGTGATACCCAGATCTAGGACCATTTTATTTCAAGTGGAATACACACAGCAAGCAAACACCCTCAAGGTCAAGTGGATGTGTTCTTTCAGTTCTACTGCAAGAATAATTTTCCTCATTCACAAAAAGGCCCAGACTCCCTCACACTTCAGAACAGTGAACTCTGTGGAAAAAAAATGTTCAGAGAATATTTTTTTCATTTTATTTTGTATTTTTTTCTTATTTTACATATTGATTCCCCCCAACCTCCCATGCACCCCCCTCATCATATTCCCCATCCACTCCCCAGGGAGGGGGAGGCCTTCCAGGAGGGATCATCAAAATCTATCAAAGTATTTGGGGTAGGGCCTAGGCCCTCCCTTGTGTCAGAGAATTTGTTTTTAAATAAATAAAAAAAACCACACACGACATTCTGTAATTAGTATTTATGAGATAATAAAATATGGCATGGGAGGGTGCTGCCTTGGTTTGCCTACCTAAGACACGGTTTGCAATGTACTCACAGCATGGCCAAGTTTCTAAGGCATAAGGAAGTGAGCAGCTGAAGCAAGTAACTGTATAATTCAAGCAGTATTTCCTGTCCTTTCTTCAATGAACTCACTATTTCCAGCAGCATCAGGCATGATTTCTTCGTGGGTCAGACAGGCCTGAGCCATTTGGAGTATGTCTTCGTTTCATGTTTTTCTGTTGGTAGGCTAAGTGAAAGCTCAATTGATGCACCTTTCTTGTGCATTTTGTGGGAGACAATATTCTTGCTGTCACCAATTTTCCTTCTGCAGTTTGTTTGGTCCAGCTTATTTCTAAGTAAACAAGACTTGGCAAACAGGTAGAAGCGACCTGGATTGCTCACACCACTGCTTTGAAAGTGTGATTTTCCATTACAGATGGATAGATTTCACACATGCTCACCCAAGTGGGTGTCTCTGGTTTCCCCTCCACCCATTTCCTCAGTGCTTAGTCTCGTCCCATTGTTTCCATTCAGGTTGTGCCACTTCATATCTCTCACCTTTCCCCCCCCTTCACCCATTTTATGTAAATTGTGTGTGCATAATGGAATGAAATGGTTTCCGTGGAGCTGAACAAATATAGGTCATATTATCAGGAAGTCTCTCTTCAAGTACACAGGTGAATTTGCATATAATTTTGATTATTCAGTTTTATGAGTAGGACTGAAACTGTGAACAAAGTTGAGCTTCTGGGGATGGTAAACTTTCAATTTTCTTCCTAAAGTAAAGCTCCACAGATGCAGTAAAAACTCAAACTATATGAAAACACTGAAATTTAGTAGACATATAAAAGGGACAGGAAACTCCAGTTTTTAAGAAAATAGATTGTATTACCTATTCACTGAGCAATTTTATAGTTCACTTCTCTGTGAATCAGCCTTTAAATTTTTAAATGTTCTTATTTTATAAACTTTGCATGCACTTAAGAGGCTCTTTTATACACCCTTTAATGTTAGCTAACCTAATAAATGCATCATTCATTCATTCATTCATTCATTCATTTATTCTTCCACTAACCAAGATTCAGCTCTAATGACCTGAAACTGAACAATAGCTCTATATTATTATATTTGGTTTCCATTGGGAAAGTTAGTGACCCTCAGCTTGAATTTCTTCATGGGCAGATAAGATAATCATACAACCTTATAAGAAGTTCACAATGCAGAATGCAGAATGACATTTTTATATAAGGTATCTGATTCAAAGTCTATAACATCTATGGTGCTTTGTGGGTGTCTTTATTTGGTGCATTAATAATAGAATATCATAAACTGGGTGATTTATAAATCATAGCAAATTTTCCCCATAGTTTTGCATGATGAGAAGTTTTAGATAAAGGCACTGGCAGATTCAATATCTGGTTCTTCCACCTGATTCAAGAGCAGCTATCTGCCTTTTTCACTAAAGTAGAAGGGAAAAGAGAGTTCTCTTAGACCTCTTACTTCTATTTATTTATTTATTTATTTATTTATTTATTTATTTATTTATTTATTTATTTATTTAAGCTTTAGTTTAATTTAATATGGACAGAGGCTTTGTCTATTTGTATGTTTGCATCATATATGTCCCTGGAGACCAGTGTGGCAAGAAAAATTGTATGGGTTCCCTGGGACTGGAGTTATAGACAATTGTGTGTCCATTTGTGTGCTGGGAATCAAACCAGGGTCCTTTGATTCTTAACAGATTTGAACCTGCAGGAATAAGGTTCTGGAATGGTGAGATGTTGAGTGGGAGGACAGGGGATAAAAAAGTAAAGAGATCAAGAAATAAAGACAAGTTCATGAAGAAGTACATCATACATACTATTTGCAGGGGGAAACAGCCAAGGTTAGCAGAGAGCCAAGTCAGATAGTGTTGACAAAGAGAACATGGGATATCTCTAAATATCCTAAAGAGCTGCCTAAAGACTGATAACCATAGTCCAAAGGGAAGAATGTGTTCCCTAGAACCTGCAACCTTGACTCCTGTGAGGCACGGGATCCAGTTCTCTTTATTCTTCCATCTAGGTCTCTGAGAAAGTCTTGGGTTAGTCTGGCTCCTGACACATAACCAGATATGCTCTCAGTAGTTGAGTCATCTCAACTACCCCTAAGCCACACCTCCTGATAGTATGACTCTGACAGTTAGGACTTCAGTCTATGACCTGTCCAGGGACTGAAATATAGCAATTCTACATGAGGACCTTAAGTCACAGATGTATGAGGGCCAAAGAACTTTCTGCATCTGGTACCTGAAACCCACCAATCTGTGGGCCACAAGGATGTGGTGTGAGATAGATACATAAAAACACCAAGTCAAGATCATTCCAAGAAGATGAGACCTCCTTTAGTGTGGTGATCTCGGACTCCAGATCATCTTGACAGCATTATTAATCCTTCCTAGTACTTCCTGGTGGTCAAGCATACTATCACTCAAACTTCTTTCTTTTTCATTTGGAGATCACACAATTAGATTGTATTCTGAAAGCCCTCAGCCTTTCCAGTCATGTCTTACTTTCCTATCAGAAATAATGTTATAAAAAATGTGACAATAAAATTCTCACATTTTGGCTTCTGCTTCTTGGACAATATGCATGAACACAGATGCTCATTAATGGTAGTTGTTTTAAAGAATGTATTTAGCATTGATTATATGCTTGCTTTATTGAGCTTAGTGAATGGTGCAAAACTGAATTAAACAGATTTTTATTATTTCAAAGAAGTGACAGAATTATGCTGACGAGTGATATCATAAGGCTGAAAGATTAAATAGTGAAAACTTTTAGCCCTTAAAAGAGAGTTGTCATAAAAATTAATGACAGACAAAACAAAATTAAAGTACACATTTTCAAACAATGTCAATTGGAAATGTGGCACCCATGAATTTTCAGTCTCTGATGTAATTGTCTCTAGCATAATTTCCCAAGCAAAATGAATGAGAAAGAACAACATGACGAGAGATTTACAACATGATCTCAATTTGGTCTGTGGTATTGCTCTAGATTTTTCTAATCATAGTGCTGTATGAATTAAGGACAGGATAGTAGTGCAAAGAAAAAGAAGGTTTGCCTTAACAGAGTTCTCTAATCTATTATGACATTGGATTTCTGATTAGATTTTTATAGTTTTTTGCATACATGAAATGTTTTATTATCATTTATTAGCTGTCAAAATGCACATCACTATCACTTAAAGGTCAAAAACACTGAACCAAGACTGAGGCATCACATCCAGGCTGTGGATTTTACTGCAACCCTAGGATACCTTCCATCCATCTTCAGAGAATGGCTTGATCTATTTTCTTCGTCTTTCTACCCATTTCTGACATCCTCTCCAACAAAAAAAAAATCCAGTGGGTTCAGGTATTTTTGGAATAGTATTCAAGTTTCTTTTACCAGCCTTCCCACTCATTCTTGGGCTGGTGGGCAAACTTTTCCTGGTACCCATTCTTCAAGTCTCACCTCAGAACCAGAAGACAAACAAACACATAGAAAAGCAGCAGCTGTTGCAGAGCAGGTACTCTGTCTACGGCTGCTATCACTTTCCACTTGAAAAAGGATATAAAACTGAGGCATTATTCTTTCTGTACCTAGTTGGAATTGTTTTGTAGCTTTATTTTTTTTACATTTGTTTATTTATTGCATGTGCATACGTATGCATGTACCATGGCATGTGTTCAGTGGTCAGAGGAAAATATTCATGGGAGTCAGGTCTTTGCTTCCACTATGGAACTTCAAATATGGCTACAAGGACCCTTACCTGTTGAGCCAGCTCACTGACCCCAACCATAGCTTCCTATGTGCATCCTCCTAGTCATGACCCATAAATTGCCAACATTTAATTCAAATCAAATGCAGTGAATCTGAGACAATTCTAGCAATGCTTGCTAGTGTTGCATCTTACAATATCACTGCAACCATGATTCTGAACATGTGTTGGAACCATCATGCTAGGGCACTAGATCCTGCCTTAAAAAGCTCAGCTCACATTTTAACTACTGAATGTGTGAAGTAGGATCTCTTTACTGTTTTCTGGTCTTGTAGAAAATAATAGCTTAACTATAGAAAACAGACTTTTATCTTTCCTAATTTCATTCCTTAGCGTAGAAATAACAAATTGCTATATCTTTGCATTGCATTATCGTAGAATGATTTTTATTTTATCCTTTCATATTTTTCTTGAATAATATATTCAGATTACAGATTCCCCTCCTTCTCATCTCAGTTTTTTCCTTCCTACCTTCCTACCTGGACCCACCCCTTTTTGTCTCACTAGAAAAACAGGCTTCTAAGGGATAATAAAATAAAATATGATAAAGCAAAAACTAATAAATCAGAATAGGGGAAAACAAACTGAAAGAGCTGTAGAAAAGGCACGGGAAACAGGTATAGATGCAGAGACCCACTTGTTTGCACATTCAGGAATCTCCTGAAAGTACTGATGGTCATAATATATACACAAAAGACCTGTAGGGTAAAAAGGGAGGAAACACTTGATATATAATAAAAATGCAAAATAAGACAAAATTTAAATAAAGCTCTGACATGGCATTAGAGATAAGGAACTTATAAACAAGTCATTTGAGTTAATTTTCTGTTAGCCCTGAGAGGAGGGATTGATGGCTATATCTCATTTAGGACTGAGTGTTCCAAAGGCTGGTCACTCTCTGGATAATGTCTGGCTGTGGATTTCTGAATCTGTTCCCCTATGCAGGAGGAAGCTTCTCTGATAATGGTTGAGCAAGTCTGTAGGAGTCATATTATTGCTAAGGATTTTCTTGTGCTTATTTATTTTAGAACAGTAGTATTTGGTTTTGTCTTATGTCCCTGGGCTATCTATTCTCAGGTTCTTTGTCACCCAAGCAGTGTTGGGTATAGGTTCCATTTTCTGGAGTGGACCATAAGTAAAATCAGATATTGGTTGGTTTCTCCCATAAGTTTTGCACCATTGTATGACCATGTCTTGCAGGCAGGATACAACTGTACATCAAAGTGTTTGACTGGGTTGGTGCTATGTTTCTCCCTTGGTAGCATGCAGAGTACATTTTTGTACCAAAGACACACAGGGTTAAGCCTCAATACAGGAAGCAGCTTGACTTTTTCATGTTAATGATCTATGTAGGTAGTGTCTTCATCAATGGGCCTTGCCATCAGTTTGTGGAGAGCAACAGCCTGGGTTGTTTGCAGGGGAGGTCCCATGGGATACTTTAGCCAACAACTTAATTTTATATAACCCAAAACCAGTACTGAAAGCTACATTTGGTGACAGGAGATGTCAAGCTGAATCTATATCCCTATTATTTGATGATTTCATTTATTCCTCTTCATATATGCATGTATTTTTACAAAGCTTTAATTGTATTAGGTTTTCATACTACTCCTCAAATAATCCTTAATTTTAGCTTTTTTCCTGGCATCTCTTCCCTCATCTTCCTCATCCCTCCTCTTCCTTACTTGACCCTCCCATTCTAGTGCCCTTCCCATGGTCCATCATTAGCAATCCCACTTCCATTTCCTACTGAGTATGTCCTACCCTAGTCCTTTATTCTGTATATAACCTCTGTGATTCTATGGATTGTAGCCTGATTATCACCGACTTAACAGCTAATGAACATGTATAAATGAATACATACCATATTTGTCTTTCTGGGGCTGAGAAACTTAAATAGGATGAGTTTTTCTAGTCTATTTATCCATCAGCAAATTTTATGATTTCATTTAAAGA
Organism: Cricetiscus sungorus; assembly: GCA_030556225.1. Lineage (NCBI taxonomy): Eukaryota > Metazoa > Chordata > Mammalia > Rodentia > Cricetidae > Cricetiscus > Cricetiscus sungorus. The sequence goes on along the minus strand of JANBXA010000132.1, from coordinate 34,972,335 downwards.
ATGGCTGAGTCCATGTGTAAGTACACCACATTATCTTTATCCATTAATCTGTTCAGGGACATCTAGGTTGTTTTCAACTTCTGACTATTATAAATAGAGCAGTAATGAACACAGCTGAACAAGTGTCTCTGTGGTAGGATGAGGCATCCTTTGGGTATATTGCCCCTAATGGTACAGCTGGATCTTGAGGTAGATGGAGTCCCATCTCCTTGAAAAACCTCCACACTGATTCTATTGTGTTTGTATTTTATTTGCACTTCTACCAGCAATGGATGAGTGTTCCCTTTACTCCACATTCTCTTCAGGATAAACTATCACTCATGTCACTGATTTTAGCTATTATGACAGGTGTCAGATGGAATCTCAGAGTGGATTTGATTTGCATTTCCCTGATGTCTAAAGATGTTTAACATATCTTCAAGTATTTCTAATCTATTTGAAATTCCTCTGTTGAGGATTCTCTGTTTCGATATATACCCCGTTTTTAATTGTATTAATTGTTTTTTTTGATATTTAGTCTCTTGAGTTCTTTATGTATTTTGAATATAGTCCTCTATCAGATGTGGAGTTAGTAAAAATATTTTCCCATTCTGTAGGTTGCAGCTTTGTGAGATATTGATGTCCTTTGCTTTACAGAAGTTATTCAGTGTCATGAGGTCATATTTCTCAATGATATTAGTGCCTGTGCTAATGGTGTTTTGTTCAGAAAGGTGTCTCCTGTGTCAGAGCATTCAAGGCTATTCCCCACTTTCTCTTCTATCAGGTTCAGTGTATCTGGTTTTATGTTGAGGTCGTTGATGCACTTGGACTTGAATTTTGTGCAGGGTGATAAATATGGATCTATTTGCATTCTTCTACATGCAAACACCAGGTTTGACAAACAGAAAGAGTTGAATATGCTGTTTTTTTTTTACCCCATTGTGTACTTATAGCTTCTTTATAAAACCAAAACTAAGTGAAAACAAAACCAGTGTTCATACATGTGTGGATTTCTTTCTGAGTCATTAGATGACTCCACTGATCAACATATCTATTTTATGTCAATACCCTGAGATGTTATTATTATAGCTTTGTAGTAGAACTTGAAATCTTTCAAGCTGTAAAACAGAATTGTTTTAGCTATCCTGGGTTTTTTGATTTTCCATATAAAGTTGAGAATTGTCTTTTCAAGGTCTGTGAAGAATTGTGTTGGAATTTTGATGTAGATTTCTTTGAATCTGTAGATTGCTTTTAGTTGGATAGACATTACTATGTAATTCTACTGATCCCTGAGTATGGGATTTCCATCTTTTGATATCTTCAATTTCTTTCTTCAAAGATTTAAAGTTCTTTTCATATACATCTTTCACTTGCTTGATTAGAGCTAACCTGAGATAATTTATGTTATTTAAGGCTATTGTGAAAGGAGTTTTTTCCTTCATTTCTTTCTCAACCCGTTTGCCATTTGTTTATAAGAATAAGAGGTCTACTGATTTTTTTTTTTAGTTAATCTTGTACCTAGTCACTTTGATGAAATTGTTTATCTGCTATAAGAGTTCACTGGTAGAATTTTTAGGGTTACTTATATATACTATGTATCATTTGGAAAAAACAATACTTTGAGTTCATTCTTCCCAGTTTCTATTCCCTTGATCTCTCAGTTGTATTATTGTTATTGCTAAATTATCAAGAACTTTATTAAGTAGATTTGGAGAGAGTGAACAACCTTGTCTTATTCCTGATCTTAGTGGAATTGATTTGAGTTTCTTTGTATTTAATTTGATGTTGGCTATAGGCTTGCTGTAAATTGCCTTTATTCTGTTTAGGTATGTCCTATATATTGCTAATCTCTCCAGAACTTTCATCATGAATGGATGTTGTGTATTGTCAAAGGCCTTTTCTATATCTGATGAGATGATCATGTGTTTTTTTTTCTTTCAGTTTGTTTATATGTTAGATTATAATTACTTATTTTCATATATTGAAATAACCCTGCATCTCTGAGATAAAGCCTATTTGATCATAGTGGATGATCTTTTTGACATGTTTTTGGATTTAGTTTTTAAGTATTTTATTGTGTACTTTTTGTGTGTATGTTCACAAGGGAAATTGGTCTGCAATTCTCTTTCTTTGTTGAGTCTTTATGTGGTTTTGGTATCAAGGTGCCATGTGCTCTCATAAAATGGTTTTGGCAATGGTCCTTCTCTTTCTACTTTGTGGAATAATTTGAGGAGTTTTGGTGTTAACTCTTCTTTCAATGTCTGGTTGAATTCTTAGCTAAAACAGAATGCCCTGGGGGTTTTCTGGTTGGGATATTTTGATCACTGCTTTTATTTCTCTTGGGGTAATTGGTCTGTTCACCACTGAGCTTGGCAGCAGTTGTAATTCTAATAGGTCTACTTGGTCTTTTTCCTTTGCAGTTCTTAATGTTATTTCTTTGCCCTCTATGTTTAGTGTTTTATTATTATATGGCTAAGGGACTTTCTTTTCTGGTTCAATATAATTGGCATTCTGTAAATTGATAGACATCTCCTTGTTTAGATTAGGAAAATTTTCTTCTATGATTTTGTTACAAATATATTCTGGGCCTTTGAGGTGGGATTATATCTCTCTTTCTATTCCTATTATTCTTGTGTTTGTTTGTTTTTTTTATCCATTGTGTCCCAGATTTTCTGGATGTTTTTTGTTGGAAATATTTTAGATTTAACCTTTTCTTTGACTGATGAATCCATTTCTTCTACCATACCTTCAATGCCCAGGATTGTGTCTTTCATCTCTTGTATTATGGTGGTGAAGCTTGCCTTGATAATTCTTGCTTAAATTCCTAAAATTTCAATTTCCCTTGTTTGTGTTTGCTTTATTGCTTCGATTTTCATTTTCAGGTCTTGAACATTTTTTATTAAGTTTCTTCAACTGTTTTTTTTTTTTGCAGGGGGCTTTCCTTAATGGATTTATTAATTTTCTCCAGTTGTTTGTGTTTTCATGCATTTCTTTAAGATATTTGTTCATTTTCTCTTTAAGGGCCTTTATCGTCTTCATATAGTTTGTTTTAAAGTCTTTTTCTTGTGTTTTTGCTATATTGGAACATCAGTACCTGCTGTGGTAGGACAACTGGGCTGTAGGGGAGACATTGTTCTGAATGTTATACATCCTGTTCTTACACCAGCATTTAGGCATCTGGGTTTTGGGTGATGATAGGTCTAGATGATATTTCTGGGTTTTTCTTTTTTTTTGTGTGGGGGGAGGAGTGAGTTTCTGTTTCCTCTCTGGATTTTCAGAGTGATGTCTGTGTTTTCTGTTTTACTGGCTTGCTTAGCTGGTGTATTTACAGGGAATTCTGCTGGTGTTGGAGGATGGAGGGAGGGGAGAAAGGTCAGGAGGATATGTCTGTGGGACCCATAGGAGATGTAGGCAGGGGATAAAAGAGACCACAATTGTTGTTCTGTTGCAGTGCTAGGGACAAGACTGAGGGGTTTGTATGAGGGAATGGAGAGAGCTGAGAAAGTCTACAGCATAGTTTAGGCATTGCTATTATTATTATTGACATTATTAATCGTAGTTCTGTAGTAAATTTGAGTTCAGGGATGGTGATAACCCAAGCAGTTCTTTTATTACTCAGAGGTTTTTTTTTTGTAGCTATGCTGGGGTTTTGTGTGATTCCAAAAGTGGCTGAAAAATTGTTTTTTCAAGATCTGTGTATAATTATGTTGATATTTTAATAGGGTTACATTGAGTCTATAGATTGCTTTTAGTAGAATGGCTACTTTTTTCTTGGAATAGAGAATCATTTATTTAAGTAATTATACAAAAAATTAGAAGATCTTGCATATTAACCCATATCATCATTTTAAATAATTTCATTATGAAATTAGATGATCTGGCATACTTGATCCCACAAGTTGGCACCAAATGTCAGGTATTGTGGATGACATAATCATTGTTTTATAAAGCTAAATAATCAAACAACCAGAAATACCACATCATCCACTTACCCAAGGTGGCTCCAAACCAGATTCACAAACAATTTTGTCATAGGATGGCTATTTTTACTTCATTAATCCTTGTGGTCCATGTGTATGGGAGGTAGTGATGTCTATTTTTGGTTATCAAGTTGACTACATCTGAAATTAACTAAAACTCAAATGATGGGTACACCTGTGAGAGATTTTTCTTATTTAAATAGTTTGAAGTGGAAAGATGTTCCTTTAATCTGTATCTTTGATGTGGGAGGTAAACCTTTAATCCAGATCTTTTGAGGTGGGAAGGTCTACCTTCAACCTGAACCACACCTTCTGCTGGCAGCCTATGTAAGGGACATGAAAGAAGAAGCTCCTCTTTTCCTGCTTGCTCTTGCTCTCACTAGCAAAGTCTATTTCTTCATTGACATTAGAGCACTCTTTGGAATTTCATCGTTTACTGAAGACCAGCTGAGATATCTTGTCTTATGGACTGAACAGCTACCAGATTTTTGGACATTTTATTCATAGAAAGCCGCTATTAGATTAGCTGTACCACACCCTGTAAGTCATTCTAAGAAATCCCCTTTTTATACATATATAGAGATTAATTTTCTAAGTTCTGTTAGGCTAGATAACCTTGACTAATACAGAGATCTTCCCATCTTTTGTTATCTTCTTCAATTTCTTTCTTCATTGTCCTAAGATTTTATTACAGAAATCTCTCACTTGCTTGGTTAGAGTTACTCAAGATATTTTATATTAACTGTAGCTTTTGTAAAATGGTGTTGTTTTCCTAATTTCTTTCTCAAGCCATTTTTTTTCATTTACATAGGAAGGATACTGATTTTTGTGAGTTAATTTTTGTACCCAGCTACTTGGCTGAAAGTGTTTATCAGTTGTAGGACTTTTGTGGTGCAAATTTTCGAGTCATTTATGTATATCTATTATCATGTCATCTGCAAATAAAGATGTTTTTCCTTCTAATTTGTATTTTCTTGGTCTCCCACAGTTGCATTATTGCTCTAGCTAAAACTTCAAATACTATATTGAAAAAGTGTGGAGAGAGTGGACAAGCAATTCTTCATGATTTTAGTTGGATTGTTTTGAGGAATAGATGTAAATTATCTTTGTTATGTTGCTATATGTTCCTTTTACCCATAATCTCTCCAGAACTTTTATCATGAAAGAGTACTGAATATTGTGAAAGACCTTTTCTGCATCTAATGAGATGATCATTTTTCTCTGTGTATATGATGCATTGCATTTATCAATTTATATATGATGAACCATCCCTGCATCTCTGGGATGAAGCCTACTTGACCACAGTTGATGATCTTTTTGATGTGTTCTTGGATTCAGTTTGAAAGTATTTTATAGAAGCATAAAGCATCTATGTCCATTAGGGAAATTGATATATGATAGGCAGTGGTTTCTGTCCCACCTGGTCCTGCTGGGGGCCATTCATGGATGGAAGTTTCTGTCCTGCCCAGGCCCTCAGCCATTTAGTCCCAAATAAACACACAGAGGCCTACATTAATTATAAACTGTTTGGTTGATGGTTCAGACTTATTATTGGCTAGCTCTCTTCCAATTATTAACCCATTTCTATTCTTATGTATATCTCCACATAGACTTGGCTTACAAAAAAAGGTCTGTGCATCCTACCTTCTTGGAAGCTACATGGTATCTCTGTTGAGACTCACTCTCTGCATTCCTCTTCCCAGAATTGTCCTAGTATGGTAGCCCCACCTATACTTTCTGCTTGGCTGCATCCTCTCTATCAGTTGGCCAAAACAGCTTTATTCAACAACCAATAATAGAAACATATATATTCACAGCATACAGAAGGACATTCTCCCATCTATATAATTCTTTTTCTTTGTTTGGTCTTTATGTGTTTTGTGTATTAGGGTAACTCTGGTCTTGTAAAACGAATTGGGTAAGGTTCCTTCTGTTTTTTTGTTTTAATGGAATAATTTGAAGAGTAATGGAATTAACTCCTCTTTGAAAGTTTGGTAGAATCCTGTGCTAGAACCATCTGACAATGGGTTCTTTTTGGCAGGGTCCAGAGACATTTAGTGAGTGGTTCTTTTTTACTAGAGGTTATAGATTTATTAAAATTGCTTATCTTATCTTGATTTAACTTTGGTAGGTGGTGTGTAACAAGAATATACCTCCAGCAATGTGGCTGGTACAAGATTAGCAACAACAACAACAATCAGTAGCCTCCCCATATTCAAATGACAAAAGGGCTGAGAAGTAAATCCGAGAAACAACATCCTTTTCCCAATAGCCACAATAATGTAAAATATCTTAATGTAACTATAAAGAGGCAAATGAAAAACCCATATGGTAAAATCTTTAAATCTTTTAAGGAGGAAATTGAAGAAAATATCAGAAGATGGAAAGACTTCCCATGCTCATGGATCATTAGGATTAACAGTAAAAATGACAATCCTACCAAAAGCAATCTACAGATTAAACATAATCTTCATCAAAATCCCAACATGATTCTTTACAAACCTCGAAAGAACAATATTCAAATTCATATGGAGAAACAAAACAAAAATGCAGAATAGCTCTAACAATTATATAATAAAAGAACTTCCAGAGGAGTAACCATTATTGATTTCAAGCTATACTACAGAGCTGCAGTAACAAAAACCATATAGTATTGGCATGCAAACAGACATTTTGATCAAAAAAATTTAATCTAAGACCCAGACATAAATCCACACAACTATGGACATCTGAATTTCAACAAAGAAGCCAGAAATATACAATGGAGAAAAGAAAGCATCTTCAATAGCTGTTTCTGGTCCAAGTGGATGTCAGTATATAGATGAATGCAAATAGATTTGTATCCATCACCATGCATAAAACTCAAGTCCCAGTGGATCAAAGATTTCAATATGAAACCAGATTCAATGAACCTTATAGAAGAGAAAGCAGGGGATAGACTTGAATTCATTTGCATAGGTTCAACTTAACTGAAAATAACACAAAACATAGGTATTATGATCAATAATTAATAAATGAGATGTCATGAAACTGAAAAACTTCTGTAAGGTAAAGGACACTATCAATAGGACAAAAAGGCAACCTACAGAATGGGAGAAGACTTCCACAGATTCCACATCTGACAAAGGGCTAATACTCAAAATATATAAGGAACTTAAGAAACTAGATGCCCACAAACTAAATAATCCATTTAAAAATGGGGACAGAACTAAACAAAGAACTCTCAACAAAGGAAACCAAAATGGCTGAGAAACACTTAATGAAATGTTGAGCATCCTTACCCATTAGGAACTGCAAATCAAAATGACTGAGATTTTATGTTACACTCAGCATGGCTAAAATCAAAAACACAAGTGACAGCTCATGCTGATGAGAATAACAAGCCAGAGGGACCTCTATTGTTGATGGGACTGAAACTTTCATAGCCGCTTTGGAAATCAATAGTGGTTTCCTAGAAAATTGGGATTTGATCTACCTTAAGATTCAGCTATACCACTCCTAGACATACACACCAAGGATACATCATCCTATCACAAGGACACTTGCTTAACTAGGTTCATATCAGCTTTACTTATAATAGAAACTGGAAACAACCTAGATGTCCCTCAACTACAGAATAGACAAAGAAACAATGGAATATTACTCAGCTGTTAAAAACAATGGCATTATGAAATTTACAGGCAAGTTGATGGAACTAGAAATGTGGTATGTACTTATAATCTCTACTTATGTAGAGATTAGCTGTATAGTAAAATATAATCATGCTATCTATGGTCCACAGATCCAGAGGCAATGACACAGGCTCAAGGGCGAACTCAAGAATCTCTCTGGGAATGGGAGATAGAATGGATTTCATGTGGGCTGGGGACAGGTGAGGTTGGGAAAATGAAGGATTGGCTGGGGGAGAAAATATTGGGAGAAATGACTGGAATTGGAGGGGATTTTGGTAGTGAGGTGGAAATGTAGTGAAATAGAATCTTCATGAAATCTATGAGAGCAACCCTAACAAAAACTTGTAGTAATGGGGGACTCATGGCCTGAGCTGGCCAAATTATTTGACCAGGCAAGGCCTCAAGTGGAGGGATTGGAACACCAACACAGTCACAAAAATCTTTGACTTACAGTTTGTCCTGCCTTCAGAGTGTTCTGGGAATGGAGCCTATATGAATCCTTATTAAAGAGACCAGAGATACATTATGTAGCAGCTAATGGGAGCAGATGCAGAGTTCCACAGCCAAATATTAGCCAGAGCTTAGGAAATCCTGTGAAGGAGAGGGAGGAAAGATAAGAGGAACTTGAGGATACAAGGACAACATGAGAATATGGCCCACAGAATTAGTTCACCAGGACTGATGGGGACTCATAGATCAGGGACTCTGTAGGGGTCTGATCTAGATGGATCCTCTACATATATATCATGGTTGAGTAGTTTGTTCTTGTGGAACCCTTAATAGTGGGAGCAGGAGCTGTTTCTTTCTTTCTTGCCTGCTTTTGGGATCCTTTTCTTCTTACTGGGTTACCTAGTCCAGACTTGGCATGATGGTATACATCTGGCATTACTGTAGCATATATATTGGGTGATGTCCCAGGGAGGCTTGCTCTTTTCTGAGGGGTTATAGATAGGTTTGAATCTGGGAGAGAAGGTTGATGGGGGGCAGAGATTGATGGGAGGAGAGGGAGGAAAAACTGTAGTCTTGATATAACATATGTGAGAATACAAAAAAAAGAAAGAAAAAAAAGAAAGAAAGGAAGAAGGAAGGAAGAAAGAAAAAAAATAGAGACAAAATTCATAAAAACCAGTCCTGTTTAAAAAAATAAAATTACCCAATTCATTTTGATTTTTCAGTTTGGTGATACAGATTTTAAAGTATGCCCTTATGGCTGTGGTTGAGAGATATTGTATGAAAGAAGAATAAATAAATAAAATAAATAAACTGAAAAACTGTGTGGCCTTAAGATTTTCTTGTTGTTATGTTCTGCTTTTCATCTCTAATTTTGTTAACCTGGGTTTTCTGTGTGCCTTTTAGCTAATTTGCCAATCTTACCGATTTTCTCAAAGAACTAACTCTTTCATTCATTATTTTTATTACTTATATATTTATTATTTATTTATTGTTCCCATTTTATTGATTTTATTCCTAAGTTTGATTATTTCTTGCCATCTAGTATTTTTAGGTGTTACTTCTCTTTGTTCTGGCACTTTCAGATATGCTCTTAAATTCTAGTATGAGATTTTCCCAATCATTTAGTGTGGCACTTAGTGCCATGAACTTGCCTTTTAGAACTGCCTTCATTGCATCACATAAGTTTGGGTGTATTATGTAATCATTTTCATTCAATTCTACAGAGGGAGAATTGTCTTTAATTGTTGTGCTTAATCCCAGAACCCTAGAGATGGAGTCAGGCAGATGTTTGTGAGTTTGAAGCTACCCTGAACTACAGGGTGAGTTCCAGGACACAAAGAAATCCTGTCTGAAAACACAAAAACCAAAACCAAAACCAAACCAAAACAAACACAAAAAGAAAAAGAAAAGAAGAAAAAAGGAAGTCTTTAATGTTTCTTAATTCCTACCTTTTTTCTCTCTTTTTTAAATTTAAATTTGAAATATTTCCCTCCCCTATCCCCCTTTCCCCCCTAGCCCCCATCCCATCCGTGGGGGAATCTTCAAAGTCTGTAATATAATTTGGAGCAGGGCCTAGGCCCTACCTGATGTGTCTAGGTTGAGAGACTATCTCTCTATGTGGAATTGGCTCCCAAAGGGCATTTTTAGACTAGGGATAAATGCTGATCCACTACCAGAGGTCCCATAGACTACCCAGTCCTCCTAACTGAGACCCACACTCAGTGGGTCTGGGTTGGTCCTATGCTGGTTTCCCAGCTATCAGACTGGGGTGCATGAGTTCCCCCTTGTTCAGGTCAGCAGTTTCTGTGGGTTTCTCCAGCCTGGCCTTGAGGCTTTTGCTCATCACATCTCCCTCCCTGCAACTGGATTTCAGGAATTCAGGTCAGTGTTTAGCTGTGAATCTCTGCTTCTGCTTCCATCAGTTACTGGATGAAGGCTCTAGGGTGGCATATAAGATAGTCATCAATCTCATTATTGGGGAAGAGCATTTAAGGTAGCCTTTCCACTACTGCTTAGATTGTTAGTTGTGGTCATTCTTGTTGATCTCTGGACATTGTCCTAGTGCCAGATTTCTCTTTAAACCTATAATGGCTCCCTCTGTTATGGTATCTTTTTTCTTGTTCTTCTCTATTTCCCTTACTCAATCTTCCTGCTCCCTCATGTCCTCCTCTCCCCTCCTCTTCTCCCTTTCTCTCTTTTTCTAACTCCCTCTCCACTCCCCAGTAGCTCCCAATTTGCTCAGGAGATCTTTTCCCTTTCCTTTTCTCCAGGAGACCATGTATGTCTCTCTTTGGGTCCTGCTTTTTTATTAGCTTCTCTGGTGGTGTGGAACATTGGCTTATAATCCTTTGCTCTATGTCTAATATGAGTGAGTATATACCATGTTTGTCTTTTTGTGACTGGGTTACCTCACTCAGGATGGTTTCTTCTAGTTCCATCCATTTGCCTGCGAATTTCAAGATTCTACCCCCCAACCCCCACTGAGTAGTACTCTTCTGTGTAAATGTACCACATTTTCTCCATCCATTCTTAAGTTGAGGGACATCTAGGTTGCTTTCAGGTTCTGGCATTACACATACTACTATAAACATAGTTGAACAGATGTCCTTGTTGTATGAATGTGCTTCTTTTGGGTATATGCCTAAGAGGATTTACTGGACTTGAGGTAGACTGACTCCCATTTTCTAGAGGAACCATCATACTGATTTTCAAAGTGGCTGTACAAGTTTGCATTCCCACCAACAATGGAGGAGTGTTCCCCTTTCTTCACATCCTCTCCAGCATAAACTGTCTTTGGTGTTTTTTATTTTAGCCATTCTGACAGGAGTAAGATGGTAACTCAGAGTTGTTTTGATTTTCATTTCCCTGATGGCTAAGGATGTTGAGCATTTTCTTTAGTGTCTTTCAGTCATTTTAGAATCCTCTCTTGGAAGGAATTCTCTATTTAGTTCTATACCCCACTTTGTAATTGGATTATTTGGTGTTTTGGTAAGTAGCTTTTTGAGTTCTTTGTATATTTTTAGAGATCTGACCTCTGTCAGATGTGGGGTTAGTGATGATCTTTTCCTAGTCTGTGGGCTGCCATTTTGTTTTGTTGACTGTGTCCTTTGCCTTACAGAAGCCTTTCAGTTTGAGGAGGTCCCATTTACTAATTTTGATCTCAGTGTCTGTGCTACTAAAGTTATGTTCAGGAAGCAGTCTCCTGTATCAATTTGTTCAAGGGTACCTCCCACTTTCTTTTCTAAGAAGTTCAGTGTGGCTGGATTTATGTTGAGGTCATTGATCCATTTGGACTTAAGTTATGCCAGCACCATTTGTTAAAGGTGCTTCACTTTTCCATTGTATAAATTTATCTTCTTTTTCAAAAGTCAGGTGTTCATATGTGTGTGGGTTAATATCAGAGTTTTTTATTTGATTCCATTGGTTTATTTCTGTCTATTTTTGTGCCAACACCAAGCTGTTTTCAGGATTATAGCTCTATAATATGAAGTCAAGGATGGTAATGCCTCTGGAAGTTTTTTTTTTATTGTACAGGGCTATTTTAGCTCTCCAGGGTCTTTTGTTTTTCCATATAACATTGAGTATTGTTCTTTCATTGAATCTGTAGATTACTTTTGGCAAGATTGCTATTTTTACTATGTTGATCCTACCTATCCAAGAGTACAGGAGATATTTTCATTTTCTGGTATCTTTTTAATTTCTTTCTTTAAAGACTCAAAGTTTTTATTATATTGGTGATTGGAGATGTCATTCTGTAAATATGTTTCTTGTATTGGTTAATGAATAAAGCACTGTTGGCCAATAGGAAACCAAGATATGAGGGACTAGGAGACAAGGAAGAGAGAGGAAGTAAAGGAGGAGTCAACATGGAGAGACTGGAGAGAGCAGAATGCCAGCCCACTCTCTGGTAAGATGAGACCACGTGGAAATACTTAGATTAATAGAAGCGGGTTAATAATTAAGACAGAGCTTGCCAATAAGAAACTAGTAACTGGCCAACAGCATTGTATCAAATCAGAGTCTCTGCATGTTATTGGGGGCTGGTGTGGCAGTGGGACCGACCAGTAGGGAAAACATACTCGTTACATATGGTGCCCAACATGGGGCAGGAACCTGCGACCTTGAGATTGAGTTCCATGCTCTAACTACTGAGCTAGCCAGGTAGGGAAAACATACTTGTTACATACTGGTTTTTTGTTGTTTGGTTAGCTTTATTCCTACATATTTTATGTTGTTTATGGCTATTGTCAAGGGCGATGGTTCTTTCTCAGTCTCTTTATCATCTTGTATCCTGCCACTTTCTTGAAGGTGTTCATCAGCTGTAGTAGTTCCCTGGTAGAGTTTCTTGGGTCATTTATGTAAACTATCACACCATCTGTAAATAGTGACAATATGACTCCCTTTCCAATTTCTATCTCCTTGACCTTTTTTTTTCTTATTGGTGTAGCTCAAACTTTAAGTACCATATTGAAGAGATATGGAGAAAATGGACAGCCTTATCTTGTTCCTCTATTCTTATTAGTCTTAGACTTGGATTTTTCATAGTGTTCCAGATTATGGATGCTTTGTGTCAGCATCTTTTATGATTTAACATTTTCTTTGACTGAGATATCCATTTCTTCTCTTTAAAAATTAACCAATAACTACCTACCTACCTACCTACCTAACTTTACTCCTTTATCACAGTTTCTTTTCCTGTCTCTTCTCTCAGTCCATTCCTCTACTTCCTCTCTGCATTCCCCATCCACTTCTCTATTTCTATTCAGAAAAAGAAGGCCTTCCATAAATATAGCCAAAACACAACACATCAAGTTATAGTAAGACTAAGAACTTCACTTTGTATTAAGGCTGGCAAGATAATCTAACATGAGGGGTAGGGTCCTAAAAGCCAGAAAAATAGTCAAACAGCTCCTGTTCCCACTGTTAGGAGTCCCACAAGAAGATCAAGCTATACAACTGTCACATATTTTCAGAGAGCTGAGGACATTCCCCTGAAGGGTCCCTGGTTGTTGATTCACTCTCTTGTGTCCCAGTTAGTTGATTCTGTGGGTTTTCTTGTGTTGTTCTGGAGCCTTCTGGCTCCTATAATCCTTACTCCCTCTCTTCAGCAGGGTTCCCTGAGCTCTGCCTATTGTTTGCCTGTGGGTCTCTGCATCTGTTTCCACCAGCTGCTGGATGAAGCCCCTCTGATGACTATTTGGCTAGGCACTGGTTTCTGAGTATAATAGAGTATCTAATAGGCATGATTACACTAACATTTTTTCTTTTCTCCAATCATGTTTAGTTCTATGCTAGGTCTATAGGCCAGCCAGCCTCTGGGTCATGGTCCTCCAGGCAGTATTGGGGTGGGCTCTCTCTTGAGTCATGGGTCTCAGGCTAGATCAGTCATCTTGTGACCACTCCTACAATCTCTATGTCACCCTTACTCCAGCACATCTCATAGGCTGGGAAGGCTGTAGGTCAAAGATCATGTGGCTGGGTTGGTGTTGTGGTATGCTTTCTATATGTTATGAATTATGTGTCATTTTTATTGGTTGATAAGTAAAGCTGATTTGGCAAATGTCTAGGCAAAATAGAGTCAGACAGGAAATCCAAACAAAGATACACAGAGAAAGAAGGCAGAGTCAGGGAGATGTCATGTTGCCTTCAGTGAAGAAAGATGTGAAGTAATAAGCCATGAACATCATTAAAATATATAAACTAAATGGGTTAATTTAATTGTGAGAGCTAGGCATTCATATGCCCATGCCATTGGCCCAACAATTATAGTTAATATTAAGCCACTCATTGTTTATTCAGGAACCTGCAGACATGAGGAAAACCCTCCACTTATAGGTTGGTGTTTCAGTCCCTCCTTTGATAGCCTTGCCTAGACACAGGATGTGGCCAGTTCAGGTACATATTCCTTTTTTTTTCTAGAAGTCTTAGGTAGGGTCATCCTTGCAGATTCCTGAGAGTTTCCCTTGCACCAGTTTCTTACCACCTCTTTCAGTACTCTCCCTATATTCACCCTCAAGTGATCCCTCATATTCCCATCTGTTGTAATTTTAAAAAAATGGCTCCAGAGAGAAAGATGCCATGTGACAGAGTTCAAATGGAAGAGTCCAAATGGAAAAATATTGTAAAAAGAGAAAGGGGAGAGGGAGCCTGGCCTCTGGAGATAGGGGCAGCAGGAAAGAGGAAAGAAAGGCACACACACACACACACACACACACACACACACACACACACACACACACACACAGAGAGAGAGAGAGAGAGAGAGAGAGAGAGAGAGAGAGAGAGAGAGAGATGGGAGGTGGGTAGGACTCTCTTAAGAGGGAACATAGTGAATAAACAAGTACAGGTGGTGCTCTTAGTGGCAGCAGCTGAGGGCGCATTCTGTCAGAACTCCAAAGGCAGGACAACAAAAATGCCTAAATACTAGCACCATTTTCTTTTGCCCCAGTTTACTCAAATGTCTTCTATTTCTTTTATAGTGTTTCCAGTGCTTTAGATTCTTGCTTCCATATTATGTATTCTGTTACTGAGGCTTGCCTCTGAAGTTCCTGTTAGAGTTCCTAAATTTTTCATTTCCAGACTTTCTCCAGCTTGGGTTTTCTTTTTGTATTTCTACTTTCAGATCTTGAACTCTTTTACTCATTTCCTTCCACTATTTGTTCATTTCTTTAATAGATTCATTCATTTCCTCCTTAAGGGCCTATGTCATATCCATAAGAGCTATATTAAAGTCTCTTGTGCTTCAGCTATGTTGCAATTCTTAGGGCTTACTGTGGCAGGGGTGCTGGACTTTATTGGAGACATATTGTTGCATCTTTGGTTGATTGTGCTTTTACACTTACTAAAAGTAATCTAGACTTTTAGTTTTTGTGAAGACTATAACTCTAGATGCTGATATCTGTTCTTGTCTTTTTTGCATAGTGTTTCCTTCCTTGGATTCTATTGCCTTCTCAGGTTCTTAGGAGAGTGCAGTGGGTATGTGTTGTCTGAAACCTTGCTAGGTGAGACCATTAGGGGTTCCAGGTATTGGGAATTGACACTTAGGAATATTAGTCGGTTATGAGGGAGTGCTGTGGAGGTCCACAGGTGGGAGAACAGCATGGTGCTCCACCAGAATCTGCTTAGAATCTTGGAAGGGGGCAAAGAGAAAGAGACCATAACCGGTAGTCTGCAACAGAGCTGGGGATGTGACCAGGGGATTTGGATCTGGAGGAGAGGTAAAGATCTTCAATTACCCTACCTTCTTCCTTGACTGGAGTGGTTTAGGGGTTATCAGGGAATGACTACTGGATTTGGGAACTAGGATAATGGGATGATTGGAGGGAAGACAGTTTGGAAGGGAGATATGTGTTAACTATTAGAGGTAGTGGTAAAGAGAGAGGGAGGTAAAGAGAGATCTACCTCAGAGTTGGGGGTGACACTGGCAGATTGCATTTGGAAGAGAAGATGGGAGGATGAAGACATGCAGTTGGACTACCTGCTTATCTGGCAGTAGTGGCCTATGGGTTCTCTGGGAATCTAGATCCTCTTTCTTATTCATAAATTATACTCCTGTGAGAAACAAAACTAACAGTCCCTATACTTTAGAGCCTGGTGGCTGCACACCATTCCTTTTAGGTCAGCAGGCTGGTAACTGGAATAGTTGTAACTCAATATTAAGGCTTCCATAACTGGACTGACCATTTTCATAGCTATATGAAACAGGAATTACTTGAAAGAATAATCATATCTCCTCTTCTGACTGCTCCTCGTGTGTGTGTGTGTGTGTGTGTGTGTGTGTGTGCGTGCATGTGTGCATGTGTGTATGCAGATGGTGTGCTCTATGTCTATTTTGGAACTGAGGAGGAATTTTAGTTTGCTAGAGCATAGTTGATTGGTACTCTTACAAATCAATTACATTTTATGTTTTAATAATTACTCTAAGAACCTTATAGGCCATTGTAGAGATAATTCATTGGTTTTCACACTCTGATGGTGATGTAAAAGGGGGTATTTGTTATAATTTTATGAATTAGTACTTTAGAAACATAAATTTGAATGGCATTTTAAGACTCAGGAACAATTCTCATGTGTGGTGTGTTCCAGCCCCCAGCTGATTCTATAGGTATTTCCTGTAATTGAGGAAATTGCACCAAGTCCAAATATCTTGGACTTTTCCTTTCATCATAATTCCTTTGTGCATCAGAAAAGTACACCAGTGACTTGACAATGTATTACACACTCCAATGAGTGGATTAGTTAGAATTATCATTTATGATGTAAAACAGTTCAGTTATTTCAGCCTGAACAAGGACATTGTTAGTACCAAAGTTCAGAAGTTGACTGTCTCAAACTCATATTTGAGACAGAAAGTTTATAATTTACATGATTTCTCAAAACATTAGTTTGTTTATGATGCTTTAGGGGTGCCTGGTCCTGGACTTAATTTTCCCAGTGTTCATCTCCTGACTAGACTCTACCCACATGAATCCCTCAGCTGCCCACTGCTGTCTTTCTGTAATCTTACATTCTTGTAAACTCAGTTTGTGCTTTCCTCCAGTGAATTACAAATTTTAAAGTTTTATTCATCTTATAGCCTCCTCCAATTTTTACTGGCCATTCTATTATCTAAAATGTATGGATTGACCCTAATCTTATGAAGTGATGCTTAGGACCCAGGAATTCTATTAAAAATCATTTATGTGACCCAGTATCCTTGTTAAATATGTTAATAAAATTTTACTTTTCAATGAATGTACTAAGCCAGAAATAACAGCACCGAATTGGATAAACTCTATCTCAAAATTAAGCCCTTTGTTCTGTAACCTTGTGGAGTCACTCCAGAACTTTTGACATTCTGTTTTTAAAGCCTTTCTACATCCCTTAAATTTTTTAATATTCCTTTGCTCATATGCCTAATAAGCTCCAAGACTTCTCTCATACTGATGAAGGCAGATGAGTGATGATTATATTCTTTTTTCCTTTTGTGTTTTCTTCCATAAATAGTACTTAAATGTGTATCAGCTGAACTCACTCACCTGAATTTGAGTGAGATAAGGTCTTTTTCAGCTCCGGGTTGCATGCATCATTTGAAGTTGTTAAATTGTTCCTGGTGTTCTACATAGAATCAAAACTTCAGGAGATCTGCTACCCAAAGGGTGAGGATATTTTAATTGGAGAAATAAAGATGTCTAGCACTGTATCCACAACCACAGACTTGACACTTTTTCTTGGACGCCCACTGGTCAGCTTTTGGGATGTCACCAGGGATGTAAGTTCTCATGGCCAGTTATGTTTGGAAGGGCTTCATATTTGAACTGTCTATATAGTTGAACCTCAGGCCTCATTGTCCTCAAATATTGATTGGAAAAATGTCCACAGTTTATTATCCATAACTTGGGGTAAGTTTGTTTTTAATAACACAATTTTTACAAACTTTTGCAACCTAATTTAAACATCCTTTTATTTTAAAACTGTCAGCTTTAAATAACAATTGATTACATATTATTAAATGATAATATTTGTATCATATATATTGGTGTGAAACAAGTAAAAAGCAGAATGCTCATGTTATGTGCGAAGCTAACTAGGGAAAAAGGAAAAAACCAGCATCTCTTCATAAAGACACTGTCTTAATGCGACTCTTAAAAACCTGGCTCCAGAATAGAATAACTTACAGTGTTCTAAAAACCAGGATGATCTCTTCCCACCAAGTCTAATTAAATCTGAGTCTCGGGGGAACAGAAAGCAATGGGCCCAGGTTTCAGTTTTGAAACTGCCCAGAATTTGAATTCAAAGCTAGAGCCAAGAATCACTACTTTATGTAATACTAGCTTTTCCTAATGACATTTTTACGAGCATAAATGGTGCCCAGTAGTTGGGTTTTCCTGCTAGTGGGTTATCACTTGAGAACCTGTTTGAGTCCCTGTGACATCAATCCTACAAAGCTCCCCTCAGGTCTGAGATGACCTGCACAGTCTGTCAAAGAGCAGACTTGAGCAGTAGATTAAGTAGGCTCTCCCTCAGGCAGAAGTTTATGACTGCCTCAAGGAAACTGTTCTTGGGAATAGAGTAATATCAACTGAGGCTTCAATGTGCTTCAGAGTAGAAACATGGTGACAACAGGGACAATCAGGGGTCAGCTCCAAACTTTCACTTATTCACCTGCAAACATCTCTTCCATATCTCCATCATCCTAGATGGTCTTTAAATTTTTTTATTTAATATTTTTTCTTATTTTACATATCAATCCCAGTTCTCTCTCCCTTCCATCCTCTGATATCCCCCAAGACTCCCATCCCATCCCCCATCTACTCTCTAGGGAGGTGAGGACTTCCATGAGGGATCATCAAAATCTGTCAAGTTATTTGGGGTAGGGCCTAGGCTTGGGCCCTCCCATGTCTCTAGGTCAAGGGAGTATCCCTCCATGGGGAATAGGCTCCTGAAGTCTGTTCCTACACTAAGGATACATTCTGGTTCCATTGTCAAAGGTCCCATAGACTACCCAGGTCTTCTAACTGAGACCCATGTTCAGGGGGTCTGATTCTTTTCTATGCTGCTTTTCCAGCTATCAGTCTTAGGTCCACGAGCTCCCCCTTGTTTAGGTCAGCTGTTTCTGTGGGTTCCTCCAGCCTGTTCTTAACCCCTTTGCTCATCACTTCTCCCTATCTGAAACTGAATTCCAGGAGTTTTGTCAGTGTTTAGCTGTGGGTGTCTGCTTCTGCTTCCATCAGCTACTAATGCCTTATATGCCTTATATGATGGCATATAAGGTAGTCATCAATCACATTATCAGGGAAAGGCATTTAAGGTAGCCTCTCTACTAATGCTTAGATTGTAATTCTTGTCATCCTTGTAGGTCTCTGGGCATTCTCTTCAAACCTATAATGGCTCCCTCTGTTATGTTATCTCTTTTCTTTTTCTCCTCTATTCTTCCCCTAACTCAATTTTTCTGCTCCCTCATATCCTCCTCCCCCCTTCTGTTCTCCCCCTCTTTTCCTTCTAACTCCCTCTCCCTCTTCAGTTGCTCCCAATTTGCTCAGGAGATTTTGCCCTTTTCCTCTTCTCTGGGGAACCATGTATGTCTCTCTTAGGGTCCTCGTTTCATAGCATCTCTGGTGGTGTGGAATATAGGCTGGTTATCCTTTGCTCTATGTCTAAAATTCATATATGAGTGAGTACATACCACATTTTTCTTTTTGTGACTGGGTTACCTCATTCAGCTGTATTCATTTGCCTGGGAATTTCAGATTCCATTGTTTTTTTCCCCCAGATGAGTAGTACTCCATTGTGTAAATGTACCACAATTTCTTTATCCATTCTTTAGTTGAGGGGCATATAGGTTGCTTCCAGGTTCTGGCTATTGCAAATAATGCTGCTATGAACATAGTTGAACAGATGTCTTTGTTGCATGGATGTGTACCTTTTGGGTACATGCTTTAAAAAAAAAGAGTGGAATTATTAGATATTGTGGTAGACTGACTCTCATTTTTCTGAGGAACTGCCATACTGATTTCCAAAGTGGCTGTACAAGTTTGTACTCCCACCAACAGTGGAAGAGTATACCCTTTTGTCCACATGCTCTCCAGCATAAACTGTCATTGGTGTTTTTCATTTTAGCCATTCTGACAGAAGTAAGGTGGTATCTCAGAGTTGTTTTGATTTGTATTTCCCTGATGGCTAAGGATACTAAGCACTTTCTTAAGTGTCTTTCAGCCACTTTGGATTCTTCTATTGAGAATCCTCTATTTAGTTCTATACTCCACTTTTTAATTGGACTATTTGGTGTTTTGGTAATGAGCTTCTTGAGTTCTTTGCATATTTTGGAGATCAGCCCTCTGTCAGATGTGGGGTTGGTGAAGATCTTTTACCATTATTTTGGCTGTGGTTTTGTCTTGTTGACTGTGTTCTTTGCCTTACAGAAGCTTTTCAGTTCCAGGAAGTCCCATTTATTAATTGTCAATCTCAGTGTCTGTGCTACCGGTGTTATGTTCAGGAACTGGTATCCTGTACCAATTCATTCAAGGGTACCTCCAATTTTCTCTTCTAAGTGATTCAGTGTGGCTGGATTTATGTTGAGGTCTTTGATCCATTTAGACTTAAGTTTTGTGCATGGTAATAAATATGGATCTATCTGTTTTCTTCTACATGCCAGTATCCGGTTATGCCAGCAGAGTATAGGTTTTCAAAGTATGACCTGAAGAGTCTCTGGATTTCCTCAGTGTCTGCTGTTATGTCCCTCTTTTCATTTCTGATTTTGTTGATTTGCATGTTCTCCCTTTGCCTTTTGGTTAGTTTGGATAATAGTTTGTCTATCTTATTGATTTCCTTGAAGAACCAACTCTTTGTTACATTGATTCTTTGTTTTATTTCCTTTTTTTTACTTTATTGATTTCAACCATCAATTTGATTATTTCCTAGTGTCTACTCCTCTAATGTGAGTTTTCTCCTTTTTGTTCTAGAACTTAAAGTTGTGGTGTTAATTCTCTGGTGTGACGATCCTCTAGTTTCTTCATGTGAGCACTTAGTGCTATGAACTTTCCTCTTAGTACTGCTTTCACAGTGTCCCATAAGTTTGGGTATGTTGTGTCTTCATTCTCATTGAATTCTAGAAGTCTTTAATTTCTTTCTTTATTTTCTCCTTGACCCAGGAATGGTGGAATTGCATATTGCTCACTTTCCATTAGTTTCTTCAATGTGAGTTGTCGTTGAATCCTAACTTTAAAGTATGGTGGTTTGATAAGATACAGGGGGTTATTCCAATTTTTTTGTGTCTGTTGAGGTATGCTATTTCGCTGAGGATGCAGTCAATTTTAGAGAAGGTTCCATTTGGAGCTGAGAAGAAGGTATATTCTTTTGTGTTTGGATGAAATGTTCTAAAGATGTCTGTTAAACCCAATTGGATCATAACTTCTGTTAGTTCTTTTGTTTCTTTGTTAAGTTTCTGTGTGGTGGTACTGTTTAGTGTGGAGAGAGGGGTGTTGAAGTCTTCCACGTTAAGTGTGTGAGGTTTTTAATGTAAGATTTGAGTTTTAGCAATGTTTCTTTTAGGAATGTGGATGCCTTTGTATTTTGGGCATAGATGTTCAGAATTGAGACTTCGTCCTTATGCATTTTTTCATGGGATGAATATGAAATAACCTTCTTCATTTCTTTTGATTGATTTTAGTTTTAATTCTAATTTGTTAGATATTAGGATAGCTACACCTGTTTGTTTATTGGGTCCATTTTTGGAAAAACTTTTCCCAACCCTTTACTCTGAGGTAGTCTGTTTTTGAAGTTGAGATGTGTTTCTTGTACACAGCAGAAGAATGGATTCTGTCTTTGTATATATTCTGTTAGCCTGTGTCTTTTTATTGGCGAGTTAAGACCATTAATGTTGATGAAAAGTAAAGACCATTGGTTGTTATTTCTTGTTTGTTTTAGATTTGTTGTTGGCAGTTGTATAGTGAGTATATTTGCCCCACTTTTTCTTTTGGATTCTGCTAAAGTGGGATTATCTATTGCCTAGTCTTTGTGAGAGTAGTTAACTTCCTTAGATTAGAGTTTTCCTTCCAGAGCTTTCTGTAGAGCTGTGTGTGTGTGTGTGTGTGTGTGTGTGTGTGTGTGTGTGTGTGTTGTATGTGTGTGTATTGTAAATCTGGTTTTGTCACAGAATTCCCCCCCCTTTTTTTCATCTATAGTGATTGAGAGTTTTGTTGGGTATAGTAGTCTGGGCTGGTATCCATGTTCTCTTAGTGTTTGTAGAATATCTATCTAGGACCTTCTGGCTTTCAGCATTTTCATGGAAAAGTCAGGCATAATTCTGATAGGTCTGCCTTTATATGTTACTTGGCCTTTTTCCTTTACTGCTCTTACTATTCATTCTTTATTCTGTATGTTTGGTATTTTGATTACTATGTGGTGAGGGGACTTTTGTTTTTGGTCCAGTGCATTTGGTGTTTGGTAAGCTTCTTGTACTTTCATAGGAATGCCCTTCCTCAGGTTGGGAAAAATTATTTCTATAATTTTGTTGAATTTTTTTCTGCACTTTTGAGCTGGGCTTCTTCACCTTCTTCTCTACCTATTATTCTTAGGTTTTGTCTTTTCATGGTGTTCTACATGTCCTGTATATTTTGTGTCAAGGATTTGTTGGGTTTAAGATTTTCTTTGGTGGATGAATATTTCCTCTAGTTTATCTTCAGCACCTGAGATTCTCTCTTCCATCCTTTATATTCTGTTGGTTATGCTTGCGTCTGTAGATCCTAACTGTTTACCCAGCTTTTCTATTTCCAGCATTCCTTCAGTTTGTGCTTTCTTAATTGTCTCTATTTCAGTTTTCAGGTATTGAACTGTTGAATTGTTTTCTTCATCTGTTTGATTGTTTTTTTCTTGGATTTCCTTTCCTTCTTTAAGAGATTTGTTGCATTTTTTGTTCATCTTTTCCTCCATTTCTTCCAATTTTTTTGTTAGTTTTTTTCTTCCATTTCTTTAAGGGATTTTCTCATAATCTCATTGCGGGCCTCTAGCATTTTCATGAAGTTGTTTTTAAGGTCATTCTCTTCTGCTTCATCTGTGCTGGTATGTACAGGTCTTTGGTGTAGAGTCCCTAGATTCTGGTAATGTCATATTGGTATTTCTATTTTTGAATGGTTTCTTGTTCTGCCATCTTCCTATCTCTTTTTCCAGTGGTGCAGGTGGGGTCTCTCTCTCTCTACTCCTGTCCTGGTGTTGTGTGTAGGTAGGTCAGGACTTCACTGTCAGTAATTCTGGATGGTTTGAGCTCTCTTGGAGGTCTCAAGCAGTGTGCATGGGGGGGGGCAAGACTCAAGCAAAGGACACAGGGGAGACAAAGCTCAGATGTGGGTGGGCTCTGCATGGTCTAGGTCTAGCGTGCCAGGGTGGGTCTAATGAAGCAGTGGGTGTAGAAGGGTGAAGACACTGAGCCAGACTGAAATGAGGACAGGATGGTCCATGTGCCAGGATGGGTCTGTTATGTACAGAGCCCACCCAGGAAGGTCCAAGGAAAGGATTACAGGGTTGGAGGTTGGACCTGAGCTGGCCTCAGACTCACTTCAAGCAGAAGGCATGGGGGGCCAAGATTGAGATGAGGGCAGGCTTTGGATGGTCTGTTGTGGTGTGGCATGTCCACTATGCACAGAGCCCACCCAGGAAGTTTCAAGGAATGTGTGGGGTGTTGGACCTGAGATGGACAACCTAGATGGTCTTTTATTTGTCAAGTGCCTCCTGTGGAAGCCAAACATCACTAACATCTTCTCGCTATGAACACAAAGCAATGCCTTATCAATATTCTAGTTAATATCAATAATATCATTAATTTATGTAACCCTACACCCAACAGCAACAACATGAATTAACTTAAACCCTGAAATCCAGTGTGACTGAAGAATACATGGTTTTGTGAATAAGAAAAATACAGATTATGTCAGAATTATTCTTTCTGTGTTCTGTGCTTCCCCCCTACCCCCAAACATGGAGACTCACTTTTTCAGGGACCTGAGTTTGGGTTCTGAATCTTTAGTACTTGTCTGTTTTTTTGAACTTGTCTGCTCTTCCCTGTTTCCTCTGGGGAACACCCATATTATATGATAGAGAGGGCTTAGAGGTACATTGAGGTTTTGATTGTTTTAGAAGGTGGCTGGAGCTTGGGATAGCAGAAGACACAAAGTGACTTTGTGATTATATGCAAGAGTTCCGGTGTGTATTATAAACATGAGAATTTTGTGTGTTTCATGGCATGACAATGTTTGGAAAGTCTATTTTCATGTCTAATTTTTCCTAATATGTGAAGTCTTATTTATACATATGCATATATATATATTTCATGTGTATAAATATATACTCTTATCTATGTAGTTGCCTACTTAGTTTATTGAGAAAGAAAACAGTATTTTATTTTATAGTCACTTTTCTTGCATAGTTTGTGAATGAGCTGTAATGAAATCTAGCAATTTTCTGTGCCAATTTCTTTCAAATATTTATAAGAATGTTTTGTTTTCTGAACCCCAAATCTTGAGAAAAATCCATTGAGAGTTCAGGGAAATGATGATCTGTTTTCTCTAGGAATTAGTTTATTAATGAGGATGTTACAG
Organism: Cricetiscus sungorus; assembly: GCA_030556225.1. Classification (NCBI taxonomy): domain Eukaryota; kingdom Metazoa; phylum Chordata; class Mammalia; order Rodentia; family Cricetidae; genus Cricetiscus; species Cricetiscus sungorus. The sequence goes on along the minus strand of JANBXA010000132.1, from coordinate 34,948,182 downwards.
CTAATAAGGGATCCACTGATGTTAAATCAAAAGCAGGAATCTACGACTAGCAATCAAAGGTTAAAACCAATACTTCTCTGAAACAGCATTGGAGCAAGGAGGTGAGAGATGGTCAGCATCTAATAGTCAATCTTGCTTGAGGTTGTTGCTACACTACAGATGTATGTTTGTGGCTGAGCAAATGGCTGACACTGAGCTCCCCCCTTTTTTTGAGGAAAAACTACTAGTAGTTTAGAAGGAAAATATTAATAAACTTTTATATGAATATATTATATTTAACTTCTATCATGGTGTCCCACAAGAAGATGAATCTGAAGATGAAAATAATGAACTCTACATTGGAAATCTAATGATGTAATTCCCTTCAGTAACAGTAACTTTGTTAAGAGATGTGAATATTTTCTTGGCTGAGTTCTAAAACAGTAACGTTCATTGGACGTTCCCAATGCTTGAGTATTTTTCAGAGGCCAAATTTTTCTATAAGTATTTTTATACAAAATTATAAAAAGAAAGAAGTAAGTCCAATATCAAAACAGGAAGTCAAAACATAGTCTGAAATCTAAGTGGGCAAAAAGCAACACCAATTTAAAATCAACCAGAGAAGGCAAACAAAATAATTAATTATCATAAATGAGTTAGTGCTTAGGAGTAAGTTTCACATGACACTCAGGTTGAGTGTACTTTTTTATTTTTTTAAGTCTTATTTTATATAACATTTTTTTTCATTTGTGTATCAATCACCATTTGCCCTCTTCCTCTCCTAACTTTTCCTCCTCCAACTTCCATCTACCCTCCTCTGCATCTACTCCTTCTCCATTCAGAAAGGGGAAGGCCTCCCATGGGTATAAAGCAAGTTGAGGTGGGATCAAGCTTTTCCCTGGGCATAAAGGTTGGATGAAGTAAACCAGCATGGGGAATAGTGTCCCAAAAGACCTAAGCACAAGGGACAGGTCTTGATATTAATGTTAGCAGTCTTAGCTACAAAAAGAGACCAACCTACACAACTGTCACACTCATGCAGAGGGCCAAGTTTGGTTCCACACAGGCTCCCTAACTAATGGTTCAGAGTCGATGTGTACCCAAGAGCTCAGTTCTGCTGCCTCTGTGAGTTCCTCTATCATGACCTTGACTCTCCTTTCTTCAGGTTTGGCTGTAGATCTCTGCATCTGCTTATATCAATTACTGTGTACTGACACTCTGATAACAATTAGGGTAGTCACCAATTTGATTCTATCATGATTAATAAAAACCAAGAGGTAGATAGTGAGGTTAAAGCTGAAGGTCAGAGAAGCAAAGCAGTCAGCCATTAGAGCAGTCTCACATTAAAAACTTTTTTATTATATTAATTTATTTTTTTATTTTACATATCGATCCCATTTATTTCCCTCCCTCCTTCTATCCCTCCCTCCCTCTTTCCCTCTGTCCCACCCTCACATGCATCCCGACCACCCTCCCCTACCATCTGCCCCCCACTCTACATTTAGGGTGATGCTCTCCAGGAGGGGTCATCTAAATATGTCAAGTCATTTGAATAGGGACTAGGACTTCTCTTCTGTCTCTAGGTTAAGGGAGTATCCCTCCATGGTAGATGTGCTGGCAAAGTCATTTTGTGCACCAGGAATACATTCTGTTCCACTGTCAGAGGTTCCGTAGACTGCCCAGGCCTTCTAGCTGAGGCACATGTTCAGGGGGACTGAGTCAGTCCCATGCTGGATTCCAAGCTATCAGTCTGGGGGGTCCATTAGTTTCTCCATGTTCCTTCTTCTTTTAATAATAATATAATTTAAAAATTTTACATGTGGATCCCAGTTTCCTCTCTTTTCCTCCCTCCAACCCTCCCTCCCTCCCTCCCTCCCTCCCTCCCTCCCTCCCTCCCTCCTTTCATCCCTCCTTTCCTCCCTTTCTCTTACCCTTGTTCCCCAGTAACATTCAACCTGGCCACCCTCCCCCCACATTCCCCCACCCCCATTCCACTTGTAGGGCTATGCTATCCAGGTTGGGTCATGTAAGTCTGTCAAGTCATTTGAATAGGGACTAGGACTTCTCTCCTGTCTCTAGGTTAAGGGGGTATCCCTTCATGGGGGATATGTCCTCAAGGTCCCTTTGGTAACCAGAAATAGATCCTGTTTCTACTGTCTGAGGTCCCCCAGACTACTAAGTCCTTCTAGCTGAGACCCATATTCAGGGGGTCTGAGTCAGTCCCTTGCTGGGTTCCTATCCATCAGTCTGGGAGGCCCAAGCTCCTCCTTGTTCAGGGCACAGGTCTGCTGCCTTTGTGAGTTTCTGCAACCTGGTCTTGTCCCCTCTCTCTGCATCTGGATTCTGGTTTGACTGAGTGCTTGGTTATGGGTGTTTGCTTCTGTTTCCAACAGGTACTAGATGAGGACTCCATGATGGTAGATAATTTAGTTGATCTCACTATCAGGGAAGGGAATTTATGGTTGCCTTTCCATGGTTGCTCGAATTATTAGTTGGAGTCAGTCTTGTAGTTCTCTAGACATTTCTGTAGGTTTAGTTTTCTCTTCAAATCAGTAATGGCTCCCTTTTTTATATCCCCCCCTCTCACCCTGGCTCAACCTATCTAGTCACATGTGTTTTCCTCTCCTCCCCATCTCTTTCTCTTAATTCTCTCTCCATTCATTGCCTCCCATTTCCCATGTGCTCTGGGAGACTTATCCCTTTCCCCTTTTGTGAGGGACCATATATGAATCTCTTAGAATACACCTTGTATCCCAGTTCCTCTGGTGCTGTGTATTATAGGCTGGTGATCTTTTGCTGTAGGTCTAACATCCATATATGAGCGAGTACATAACCTGTTCCTCTTTTTTGTGACTGGGTTAAATCATTCAGGATGGTTTCTTCAAGTTCCATCCACTTGCCTGTGAATTTCAAGATTCCATTATTTTTTTTCTGCAGAGTAGTATTCTATTGTATAGACGTGCCACATCTTTATCCATTCTTCAGTTGAGGGGCATCTAGGTTGCTTCCAGGTTCTTGCTATTACAAATAATGCTGCTATGAACGTAGTTGAGCACATGTCTTTGTTGCATGGATGCAAGTCATTTGGGTATATACCTAAGAGTGGAATTGCTGGGTCCTGTGGTAAGCTAGTTCCTATTTTCCTGAGGAACCACCATACTGATCTCCAAAATGGCTGTACGAATTTACACTCCCACCTGCAGTGAAGGAGTGTTCCCCTTTCTTCACATCCTCTCCAGCATACATTGTCATTGGTGTTTCTAATTTTAGCCATTCTGACAGAAGTAAGATGGTATCTCAAAGTTGTTTACATTTGCATTTCTCTGACATCTATCTAAGGATGTTGAATATTTTCTTAAGTGTCTTTTAGCCTCTTTGATTCCCTCTATTAAAATTCTTTCTTCAATTCTGTACCCCATTTTTAATAGGGCTATTTGGTGTTTTGTTGACTAGTTTATTGAGTTTTTTTGTATATTTTTTAGATCAGCCCTTTGTCAGATGTAGGATTGGTAAAAATTTTTCCCAGCTGTGCATTGCCGTTTGGTCTTGTCAACTGTGTCCTTTGCCTTATAGAAGCTTCTAAGTTTGAGGAAGTCCCATTTATTAATTGTTGATCTCAGTGTCTGTGCTACTGAAGTTATGTTCAGGAAGCAGTCTCCTGTACCAATTTGTTCAAGGGTACCTCCTACTTTCTCTTCTAAGAGGTTCAGTATGGCTGGATTTATGTTGAGGTCTTTGATCCATTTGGACTTGAGTTTTGTCCATCGTGGTAGACATGGGTCTATCTGCAGTCTTCTACACACCATCATCCAATTGTGCCAGCACCATTTGTTGAAGATGATTTTCTCCCCCCATTGTATTTTTTTAGCTGTTTTGTCTAAAATCAGGTGTTCATAGGTGTGTGGATTAATATTGGGACTTTCAATTTGATTCCATTGGTCTACCTGTCTCTTTTTGTGCCAATACCAGGCTGTTTTCAGGACTATAGCTCTGTAGTAGAGCTTAAGGTCAGGGATGGTGATGCCTCCTGAATTTTTTTTAATTGTACAGGGTTGTTTTGGGTATCCTGTGTCTTTTGTTTTTCCATACAAAGTTGACTATTATCCTTTCAAGGTCAGTGAATAATTGTGGTGGGATTTTAATGGGGGATTGCATTGAGTCTATAGATTGTTTTTGGCAAGATTGCCATTTTTTCGACATTTATCCTTCCAATCCAAGAGCATGGGAGATCTTTCCATTTTCTGGTATCTTCTTCAATTTCTTTCTTTAAAGACACAAAGTTCTTTTTGTATAGGTCTTTCACATGTTTGATAAGTGTTACCCCGAGATATTTCATGTTGTTTGTGGCTATTGTAAAGAATGATCTTTCTCTGATTTCTTTCTCTGCCTCTTTGTCATCTGAATAAAGTAGGGCTACTGATTTTTTGAGTTGTATCCTGCTAGTTTGCTGAAAGTGTTTATCAGCTGTAGGAGTTCCTTGGTAGAGTTTCTTGGGTCGCTTATGTAAACTATCATATCATCTGCAAATAGAGACAGTTTGACTTCTTCCTTTCCTATTTGGATCCCCTTGATCTCTTTTTGTTTTCTTATAGCTTTAGCTAGAACTTCAAGTACAATATTGAAGAGATATGGAAAGAGAGGACAGCCTTGTCTTGTTCCTGATTTTAGAGAAATTGCCTTAAGCTTCTCTCCATTCAGTTTGATGTTGGCTTTTGGTTTACTGTATATTGCTTTTATTATGTTTAGGTATGTTCCTGTTATCCCTGATCTCTCCAAGACCTTTATTATGAAAGGGTGTTGAATTTTGTTGAAGGTTTTTTTCAGCATCTAGCAGTAGAAGGATCATATGGTTTTTCTTTTTCAGTTTGTTTATATGGTGGGTCGTTTATAGATTTTCGTATGTTAAACCATCCTTGCAACCCAGTGATGAAGCCTACTTGGTCATGGTGGATGATTTCTCTGATGTATTCTTGGATTTGGTTTGCATGTTTGAGTATTTTTGCGTCGATGTTCATCGGGGATATTGGTCTGTAGTTTTCTTTCTTAGTTGTACCTTTGTGAGGCTTGGGTACCAAGGTGCTTGTGGCCTCATAGAAAGAGTTTGGTAATGTGCCTTCTGTCTCTATTGTGTGGAACAATTAGAGGAGTATTGGAATTAGCTTTTCCTTGAATTTCTGGTGGAATTCTGCACTGAAGCCATCTGGCCCTGGGCTTGTTTTGGTTAGAAGGCTTTCGATGACTGTTTCGATTTCATTGGGGGGTTATAGGTCTATTTAAGTTGTTTGTCTTTTCTTGGTTTAATTTTGGTAGGTGATAGTTGTCCAGAAATCTGTCCATTTCCTTTGAATTTTCAAATTTTGTAGAGTACAGGTTTTCAAAGTATGACCTGAAAGTTGTCTGGATTTTCCCTGTGTCTGTTGTTATGTCCCCCTTTTCATTTCTGATTTTGTTAATTTGCATGAGCTCTCTCTGCTTTTTTGTTAGTTTAGATAAAGGTATGTCTATCTTGTTGATTTTCTCGAAAAACCAACTCTTTGTTGCATTGATTTTTTGTATTGTTTTTCTGGTTTCTATTTTTATTGATTTCAGCCCTCAACTTGATTATTTCCTGGCGTCTACTCCTCTGGGGTGAGTTTGCTTCTTTTTGTCCTAAGACTTTCAGTTGAGCTGTTAGTTCTCTAATGTGACTATCCTCTGTTTTCTTCACATGGGCACTCAGTGCAATGAACTTCCCTCATAACTCTGGTTTCAAGATTTCCCATAAGTTTGGATATGTTGTGTCCTCATTCTTATTGAATTTTAGGAAGTCCTTAATTTCTTTCCTTATTTCTTCTTTGACCCAGGTGTGGTGCAATTGCCCATTGTTCAGTTTCCATGAATTTGTAGGGTTTCTGCAATTTGTGTTGTTGTTGAATTCCAATTTTAAAGCATGGTGGTGTGATAAGATAAGGGGGACTATTTCATTTTTTTTTGTATGTGTTGAGGTTTGTTATGCCACCTAGTATGTGGTCGATTTTATAGAAGGTTCCATGTGGAGCAGAGAAGAAGGTATATTCTTTTGTGTTTGGATGGAATGTTCTATAGATGTCTGTTAAACCCAGTTGAGACATAACTTCCGTTAGTACTTTTGTTTCTGATTGGTGGTTCTGTCTAGTGGTGAGAGTGGTATGTTGAAGTCTCCCACTGTAAGTGTGTGAGGTTTTATGTGAGCTTTGAATTTTAGTAGCGTTTCTTTTAAGATGTGGGTGCCTTTGTATGTGGGGCATAGATGTTCAGAATCGAGACTTTTTTGATGGATTTCTTCTGCAATGAATATGAAATGACCATCTTCATCTCTTTTGATTAATTTTGGTTTGAAGTCTAACTTGTTAGATATTAGGATAGCCACACCTGCTTGCTTCTTTGGTCCATTTGATTGGAAGATCTTTTCCCAGCCCTTTACCCCGAGGTAATGTCTATCTTTGTAGCTTAGGTGTGTTTCTTGTATGCAGTAGAAGGATGAATTCTGTCTTCATATCCATTCTGTTAGCCTGTGTCTTTTTATTGGTGAGTTTAGGTCATTAATATTGAGGGAGAGTAAGGACCATTGATTGTTAATGTTTGTTTGTTTTAGATTTGCTTTTGGCAGTGGTATTGTGAATTTATTTGTCCTTCTTTACCCTTGGTTTCTTGTGAAGTGGGATTATCTGTTGCCTAAGTCTTTGTGAGCATAGTAAACTTCCGTGGGTTGGAGTATTTCTTCCAAAGCTTTCTGTAGGGCTGGTTTTGTAGATATGTATTGTGAAAATCTGGGTTTGTCATTAAATATCTTGTTTTCTCCATCTATAATGATTGAGAGTTTTGCTGTGCATAGTAGCCAGGGCTGGCATCCGTGGACTCTTACTACTTGAAGAGCATCTATCCTGGAGCTTCTGGCCTTGAGTGTTTCCATGGAGAAGTCAGGTAATTTTGATAGCTTTGCCTTTATATGTTACCTGTCTTTTTTCCTTCGCTGCTCTTAATATTCTTTCTTTATTCTGTATGTTAGGTGTTTTGATTATTATATGTCCAGGGGTAGGGGTCTTTTTTTTTTTTTTTGGTCCAGTCTATTTGGAGTTTGGTATGCTTTTTGTACTTTCATGAGCATGTCCTTCTTCAGATTGGGAAAGTTTTCCTCTATGATTTTGTTGAATATGTTTTCGGCCCCTTTGAGCTGGGCTTCCTCCCCTTCCTCTATGCCTATTATTCTTAGGTTTGGCCTTTTCACAGTGTCTCACATTTCCTGGATGTTTTGTGTTAAGGATTTGTCGGATTTATGATTTTCTTTGGTAGATGAATCTATTTCCTCTAGATTATCTTCAGCACCTGAGATTCTCTCTTCCATCTCTTGAATTCTGTTGGTTATGTTTGCATCTGCAGTTCCTGATCATTTGCCCAGTTTTTCTATTTCCAACATTCATTTGGTTTGTGTTTCCTTTATTGTCTCCATTTCCGTTTTCAAGTCTTAAACCTGTTTAATTGTTTTTTCTTGGCTTTCTGTACATTCTTTAAGAATTTTATTCATTTCTTCCAATTTTTGTTTGTTTTATCTTCCATTTCTTGAAGGAATTTTCTCAGATCTTCTTTCAGGGCCTCTATCAATTTTATGATGATAACTTTTAGGTCGTTCTCTTCTGATTCATTTGCTTTGTTGTGTTCTGGTCTAGTTGGTGTAGCTTCCCTAGATTCTGATGGTGTTATGCTTGTCTTTCTGATGTTAGGTATTTTCTTGTATTGATGTCTTCCCATAGCTTCTTCCAGTAGGTGTTGGTGGGGTTTCTCCATCTCTCTATGGATTTAGGTGGGTCAAAGTTTCGACATCTGTAGTTCTGAGTGGCCCAAACTCTCTAGGAGGTCTCTCCATAGGCAGGGGCCAGAAAATGGGGGTCCAAGATCAGGCTCCAGCAGAGGAGAGCTGAGGCCTCTTTGGCAGAGGCTAGCCTGCAGGATATTTCCTCAGGGATAGTCAGGTCTAGCTTTAGCCAAGGCCTGTAGCCGAGGCCTGGTGACAGGGACAAAGGCTGAGCTTGTACTCAGGATGTTTCTGCAGTGATAGGTGGCCCTAGCTGGCACTCTCCAGCTGAGTAGAGCCTCTTTAGCAGAGGTCCTGCGATGGGGGTCAATGATCTGGCCCCCTGCAGGAACTCAGTGGACCCACAGAAATAGGGGGATCTCTAGGAGGTGCCCAGGACTACAATAGAAGACTGGTGGTGGGGGTCATAGACCAGGCAGGTGGAAGTTATGGGTGGTCCCAGGTGGATAGGCTGGCCTATTGTACTCAGATAGGCTCCAGGAATTTCACTGAAGGTGGCTGGATTGTTGGCTCTACCCTCTGGCTCAGTGCTAAACCAGAGCAGTGGGACAGTGTGCAGGGTAGGGAAGAGTGCAGGGGGAGGGTATGTACGTAGGGGCATATTGGAGCTCCAAGATCACTCTTGGTGGGGACAAGACGCTGGAGCAGGGAGATCTAGGACCCACCCAGGGATTTCCTGGGGAGGGTTAGGGGAGAATCCACTGCCCCAGCGGGATTAGACCCAAACTCACCTGTAGCCAAAGCCTGGTGACAGCGACAAAGGTTGGGCTGATACCAGGATGTTTCTACACTGATAGGAGGGTCTAGCTGGCACTCTCCAGCTGAGTAGGGCCTCTTTCGAACACCTGATTTTTGACAAAACAGCTAAAAGCATACAATCGGAGGAGGAAAGCATCTTCAACAAATAGTGCTGACACAATTGGATGATGGTGTGTAGAAGAGTGCAGATAGACCCATGTTTATTGCCATGCACAAAACTAAAGTCCAAATGGATCAAAGACCTCAATATAAATCCAGCCACACTGAACCTCTTAGAAGAGAAAGTGCAAATCAAAACATCTTTGAGATACCATCTTACTTCTTCCAGAATGGCTAAAATTAGAAACACCAATGACAATGTATGCTGGAGAGGATGTGGAGAAAGGGGAACACTCCTTCACTGCTGGTGGGAGTGCAAACTTGTACAGCCATTTTGGAGATCAGTATGGTGGTTCCTCAGGAAAATGGGAGTCAGTCTACCACAGGATCCTGCATTCTCACTTTTACTAATGCTCGTAATGAAAGGGCAATCCTGTCCTCCGATTGCATCTTCAGAGTGCATCCACAGACTGAGTGCCTCAGACTATACTGCTGTACACCAAACCTCAGAATGTCATAATCTCTTTTCTCTTTCTGCCTTATATTTCTTTCAGTTGCCAGGATTAAATGCATGGAATCCCAAGCACTGAGATCACCTTTGTGTGAGTGAGCTCTGTTTCTCTTTTAGAGTGGATCACTTTTGTGTAGCTCAGCATGGCCTTTAACTAACATATATCTGTCTGCCTATGTCTTCTAAGTCCTGGGATTAAAGATGTAGGCCACCACTGCCTGGCCTGTATGGCTAATTAGTATTGCTAGGTATCTTTGCACTCTGATCTTCAGGCAAGCTTTGTTAGTTAGATCATAAACAAAATATCACCACCAATTACAATAGATGACCAGTTCAGGCACTCTATTCACTATTGTAAGGAGTCTTAGCTGGGGAAATCCATGGGGATTCCTGGGAGTTTCTCTGTTACCAGGTTTCTCCCAATCCCAAAAATGCCCCCTCATCAAGATAGCTCTTTCATTATTCTCCCCCTCAATCTCACCCCCAACCTTATTCCTGCTCTCAGACCACCCAAACTGCTCCCTCAAATTCTCATCTCCCCATCCCTGCACCCAGTTTACTCAGGGGATCTCTTCTATTTCCACTTCTTAGGAAAATCCTTTGTTATCTAGCCTCTCTGAGGCTGTTGGTTGTTGGTTGGTTATCCTGTCCTTTACCCTAATATTTACTTATGTTTGTCTTTCTGGGTCTGGGTTACCTCACTCAAAATGATTTTTTTCTAGTTCCATCTATTTGTCTGCAAATTTCATGCCCCCCCAGCTGAGTAATAACTCTGGTGTGTAAATGTACATATTTTTCTTATCCATTTTTCAGTTGAGGTGTATCTAGGCTGTTTCCAGGTTTTGACTCATGAATAATTTTGCTATGAACATAATTGAGCAAATATCCTGGTGGTATGATTGAACATGCTTTGGGTACATGATCATGATTGGTATATCTGGGTCCTGAGGCAGATTGATTCCCCCCCCTTTTTTTTTCTGAGAAACTACCATACTGATGTCCAAAGTGGAAACCAGCAGCAATAAATGTTCCCCTTACTCCACATCCTTTCCGGCATAAGCTGCCATCAGTGTTTCTGATCTTAGCTATTCTGACAAGTCTAAGATGGTATCACAGATTTGTTGAGATTTGCATTTCCTTGATAACTAAGGACGTTGAACAATTCTTTAAGTGTATGTCAGCCATTTGTGATTCTTCTGTTGATAATTTTCTATTTAGATTTGTACCCCATTTTTTTAAAATTGTATTATTTGGTATTTTGAGGTCTAGCTTTTTGAGTTCTTTGTCTATTTTGGAGATCAGTCAGTCCTCTGTCAAATGTGGGGTTGGTGAAGATCTTTCACATTCTTTAGGCTGCCATTTTGTCTTATTGATCATGCCCTCTGTCTTACAGAAGCTTCTCAGTTTCAGGAGGTCTCATTTATTAGTGGTTGATCTCAGTGTCTGTGTTACTGGTGTTATCTTGAAAGAAAGTGAAGAAAGATATCAGAAAATGGAATGATGTGCCATGTTTATGAATAGGTAGGATTAACAAAGTTAAAATGGTAATCTTAACAACAGTAATTTACAGATTCAAAGCAATCATCATTGAATGCAAACCCCAAAATAATTTTTCACAGATCTTGAAAGAACAATACTCTGTTTTATATGGAAAAAGAAAAAAAAAAAAACCAGAATAGCCAAAACAATACTGTAAAATAAAGGAACTTCTGGAGGTATCATCATCTATGAGTTTAAGCTCTACTGTAAAGTAATAAAAACAGGGATTTTTTTTTTGCATAAAAACAGACACATGGATCATCAATGGAATCCAATAAAATATCCCGACATAAATTAACACACCTGTGAACACCTGACAAAAGTTTTTGACAAAGAGGCCAAAATTACAATGGAAAAAGAAAGCATCTTCAGCAAATTGTGCTGGTGTATTTTGTCATGTAGAAGAATACAAATATATTCATATCCATTGCCTTGTACAAAGCTTAAGTCCAAGTGCACAAAAGACTTCAACATAAATACAGGTAAACTGAACTTGATAGAAGAGAAAGTGGGAAGTAGCGTCCAGTAAATGTTTTACAGATTTAAAACTGAATTTGATAAATAATAATTTTAATATACTTAATGCTTCTACTATTGCTTTCAATTTTATTACTTTAATTTATTTTCTCTTCTCTTTTTAAATTTAAATTAGAAATAATCTTGTTTTACATGCCAATCCCTCCAATCCTCCCCTGCCCCCCATAAGTCCCCTATCCCACACTGCTCTTTCAGCTCCCCAAGGAGAATGAAGCCTTCCACAAGGTGTCTTCAAAATCTGCCATATCACTTGGAGCAGAGCCTAAGCCCTCCACCATGTGTCTAGGCTGAGAGAGTATCCCTCTTTGTGGAATGGGCTCCCAAAGTCCATTCATGAACTAGGGATAAATACTGGTCCATTACCAGAGGCCCCATAGACTGCCCCCACCTCCTAACTGACACCCATATTCAGGGCATCTGGGTCAGTCCTATGCTGGTTTCCCAGATATCAGTCTGGGTTCCATGAGCTCTTCCTTGTTCAAGTCAGCCGTTTCTTTGGGTTTCTTCAGCCTGGTCTTGACTCTTTTGCTCATTACTCCTCCCACACTGGAACTGGATTTCAGGAGTTGGGCTCAGTGCTTAGTTGTGGGTGTCTGCTTCTGCTTCCATCAGCTACTGGATGAAAGCTCTAAGATGGCATATAAGGTATTCATCTATCTCATTATCGGGGAAGGGCATTTAAGGTAGCCTCTCCACTATTGCTTAGATTGTTAGTTGTGGTCATCCTTGTAGACCTCTGATCATTTCCCTAGTGCCAAGTTCCTCTTTAAATCTATAATGGCTCCCCCTGTTATGGTATCTCTTTTCTTACTCTATTCTTCCCCTGACTCAATATTTCTGGTTCCCTCATGTCCTTCTCCCATTCGCTTTCTCCTAACTCTCTCCCCCTCCCAATTTGCTCAGGAGATCTTATCCCTTAACTCTTCTCCAGGAGACCACGTATGTCTCTCTTAGGGTCCTCCTTGTTTCCTAGCTTCTTTGGTGGTGTGGAATGTAGGCTGACGATCCTTTGATCTATTTCTAGAATCCATATATGAGTGAGTACATACCATGTTTGCCTTTTTGTGACTGGGTTACCTACTCAAGATGATTTCTTCTAGTTTCATCCATTTGCCTATGACTTTCAAGATTCCACTTTTTTTCCATGCTGAGTAGTATTTCATTATGTAAATGTACAACATTTTCTTTATCCAATCTTCAGTTTTGCGCCATCTAGGTTACTTCCAGGTTCTGGCTATTACAAATAATTCTACTATGAACATAGTTGAATAGATGTCCTCATTGTATGGATATGCATGTTTTGGGTATATGCCTAAGAATAGAATTGCTGGATCTTGTGTTAGACTGATTCCCATTTTCCTGAGGAACTGCCATACTGGTATCCAAAGTGGCTGTACAAGTTTGCACTCCCACCAGCAGTGGAGGAGTGTTCCCCTTTCTCTATATCCTCTTCAGAATAAATGGTTTTTGGTGTTTTCGATTTTAGCTATTCTGACAGGAGCAAGAAGGTATCTCAGAATTGCTTTGATTTTCATTTCCCTGATGGCTAAGGATGTTGAGCACTTTCTTAAGTGTCTTTCAGCTATTTTAGATTCCTCTATCGAGAGTTCTCTATTTAGTTCTGTACCCCACTGTTTTTATGTTTCTTTTATTATTTTTTTATTTTACGTGATGATCCCAGTTCCCTCTCCCTCCCTCCTTCCTCCCTCTTACCCTCTCTCCCCTCACATGCACCCTGACCATCCTGCCCTCCCACCCCCCACCCACATTCCACATGTAGGGCTCTGACATCCAGGTGGGATCATGTAAATCTGTCAAGTCATTTGAAGTAGGGACTAGGACTTCTCTCCTGTCTCTAGGTTAAGGGAGTATGGGGGAAGGGAATGTTAAGAGCACATTTTCCCCTGCTTGTCAGTTTCCCCTGCCACACCAGCCCCCAATAACATGCTGAGATTCTGTATTTGATACAAGGCTGTTGGCCAGTTACTATTATTGTTTATGGGCTAGCTCTGTCTTAATGATTAACCCATTTCTACTTATGTAAGTATTTCCATGTGGCTCATCTTACTGGAGAGCAGCGGGCCACATCTGATCTCTCCAGGCTCTACATGCTGACTCCTTCTAACTCTTCCTCTCCTCCTTGTCTTCTAGCCCCACCTATCTTGCTTTCTCATTGGCCATAGTGCTTTCTTTATTCATTAACCAGTATGAGAAACATATTTACAGAATAACATCTCCCATCATCTCCTCTTTTCTGTCTAAAATAAAGAGAAGGGGTTTAACCTTAATATAGCAAAATATATCATACAACAGTTATCAAATAAGAATCACAGTTAACAATATTTAGTTCATTAACATTTTGTAATACTTAAAGAAAATATCATCTATCCTATCTTTGTGAGTCTAAAGTCCTATATGTAACTTATCTTTAATCCTAACTAAGGAAAACTATAACCAAAACTACCTGTCTTCAACTCCTTCAAAGACAACAGAAGGATAATATATAAACTCTAGAAATGACAGAGACAACTCACTGCCTGGTCAGTCACCCGAAGTTCTTCTGTAAGGTTCCATCTTCAGCCCATAGGCCATAGTGTGTCTGGCAGACTCTTTCATGAAGCAGGAACCCTATAGCATTGTCCATCTTGCATCAGCAGTCACCTTTTTGTGGGTCCTGCATGCCCAGTTTATATAGCATAAAGTCAAATAGTCCAGAAGAGCAGTACCTTGCCCAAATGGCTAGTCTTGCCATATTAGAAGCAAACTCCATAATGTGTTTCTTCGATGTCCATCTTCCTTTCTGATGCAGGTGGTGTTACCAGGAGCAGTTGTGCCTCATTGTCAAGAAAAACCCTAAACCATTTTAAATGCCATATTCTGTAGGTCTTTGAAAGGTTTGAAGAATGCCTATTCATTTCAAATATATCTCTGTATATCTACAAATCCTAACTAACTTAACTCTAAGTTTTAACTATCATAGGTAACTCTCTATAATTTGTACTAAATTATATATTACATATTTTAATGAACTATATAAACATAATAACTAAACAAGAGGAGAAATATACATATCACAAAATTGACCTTAAATTTGTATCAATAAATGAAAATCCATTCCAAAACAAAGCATTCATATCTATACCATAATTCCCTTTTTACCTTTAAAAAGATTGGTTGTGGTCACTAACTATTTATAACCAAGCCCAGTTAAATGCAAGCAAACATTTATAAACAATATTTGGGTATTTGGGTGTCGTTCTTTCCAAGCTACTTCCTGCTGGTAGGGGGCGCTGTCATGGGGAATCCTAAGAAGATACAGAAATCCTGGCTATAGTCTGCAAGGCTGCATTGTTCCATTAAAGTTGCTTCAGGGAGTCTTGCTTGATCAAACCACATTAGTCTGGAAGGAATCCAGAGCTTTTGATTTTCTGTAGAAACAAAATTAGAAATCCTAATTTTCCCCAGTAACTTGTCCTTGGACTTAAAATTTGAAGTCAAAACATTTTTAAAGTATATAAATTGAATTAATCCAGCAGCATTTCTTTTATCAGTTGTTTTTTTTCTTAGCAGTCAAACAATTTAAAGACCACAGAATCGCACATAGTATCCAAAATTTCTCTGTGCTTTCTTTCATCTTTACGTGGCTTTTTTATTACTCTATTTCTTTCTACTTCTATTTTTTACATATTTTGTGACAGGGTTTCTCTGTGTAACTCTTATCTGTCCTGGAATTCATTGCATACAAGGTTTACCTTGAAATCACAGAAATCTGTTTGCCTCTGTCTTCCTAGTGCTGGGATTAATGGCGTGCACCACCATACCCAGCCATTCTATTTCCTTTTTTCTTTTTTAAACCATTGTATCCTGTTTTTTTTTCTCTCCCAAGCTAGCGTATTTTTTTTAAAACACAGTGTAAACCTTCATTGCAGCTCTTGTACACACCAATGAATTGTTAGTAGAGTTCTTTAAAAGCAATGCATTTTTTTTTGTTTTGTTTTGCTGCCTATGCAAATTTTGGAAACCTCCATTAAAGGAGTCTCACAAATCTCTGTCTACAGCAAAACAAATCCAACAGAGAAAATGCTGCTACCAAGAAGTCTTCCTAGTCTCAGTTCTTTTGTTTCTAAAAACTATTTTTTAAGCTTTTGTTAAGTTTTAAGTGAAAGTTCTCAGTTCTACTTCTGACCCCATTATGTTACCAGCAGGTTTTTCCCTGCTGGTCGGTTCCCACTGCCACACCAGCCCCCAATAACACACTGAGACTCTGTATTTGATACAATGCTGTTGTATTACTATTATTGTTTATGGGCTAGCTCTGTCTTAATGATTAACCCATTTCTACTATGTAAGTATTTCCATGTGGCTCATCTTACTGGAGAGCAGCGGGCCGCATCTGATCTCTCCAGGCTCTACATGCTGACTCCTTCCAACTCTTCCTCTTTCCTCCTTGTCTCCTAGCCTTGCCTATCTTGCTTTCTCATTGGCCACAGTGCCTTATTCATTAACCAGTATGAGAAATGTATTTACAGAATAACATCTCCCATCAGGGGAATGTGTCCCCAAGGTCCCTTTGTGTACCAGGAATACATCCTGGTTCTACTGACTGAGTCCTTCTAGTTGAGACCCATATTCAGGGGTATACCCCACTTTTTAATTGGATTGTTTGATGTTTTTGTGGCTAGTTTCTTGAGTTCTTTGTGTAGTTTGGAGATCTGCCCTCTGTCACATGTGGGGTTGGTGAAGATTATTTCCCATTCTTTGGGGTGCTGTTTTGTCTTGTTGACTGTGTCATTTGCCTTACAGAAGCTTCTCAATTTCAGAAGGTCCCTTTTATCAATTGTCCATGTCAGTGTCTATGCTACTGGTATTATGTTCAGAAAGTGGTCTCCTGCTTGTATGTTGTCTGTGTACCATGTGTGTGCCTGGTGCTACTAGAGGCCAGATGAGGCTGTAGGATTCCCTGGAACTGGAGTTGTAGATGACTTTGAGCTGCCACATGGATCCTAGGAATTAAACACAGGTCCTCTGAAAAAGCAGCCAGTGTTTTTAACTGATGAGGCAACCATCTAGTATTTACTGTCAATTAAAAATATTATTTTAAGAAGGTATGTTTGTGCTCATGATCACTTTTAGTGTTTTTATTATCAACTGCTAATATTTATGGGTCTTTTTTTTGTGTAATTAAGGTTTATAATATTGTCTTGTTATAAACATTGATACAATTTTATAATGTGAAAACCTCATGCAGTGGAAGCTCTCTGGAATCTATGAGGGTGATTCTAAGGAGGATGAGGATTCCTAGTGATGGGGAATATGGAGCCCGAATAGGCCATGTTCTGTAACCAGGCTCAG
Source organism: Cricetiscus sungorus (assembly GCA_030556225.1). Classification (NCBI taxonomy): domain Eukaryota; kingdom Metazoa; phylum Chordata; class Mammalia; order Rodentia; family Cricetidae; genus Cricetiscus; species Cricetiscus sungorus. The sequence goes on along the minus strand of JANBXA010000132.1, from coordinate 34,931,575 downwards.
CTTCCAGTGGTGAGACTGGGATATTTACCCAGCCACAAGACCTTCGATCTACAATTTGTCCTGCCTACAAGATGTGCTGGGGCAATGTTGGCTCAGAGCTTGTTGGGGAGGCCAACCAATGACTGGTCTAACTTGAGGGCCATGCCATGAGAGGAAGCCTATGCCCAACACTGCCTGGATGGCTTGCAACTGGAACCTGGATAACCCAGAGACCTTGGGTAGAACCATACATGAGTGGTTAAAAAGATCAATAAAATGTTCCCAATGATATTCTCATATACTAATAGACTGGTTCCTAGCCCAGTTTTTTTTTTTTTTTTTTTTTTTTTTTTTTTTAGAGAGGTCTCAACCAGTGACTGATGGGACCAGATGCAGAGACCCACAGCCAAACATTAGGTGGAACTTAGGGAACCCCATGGGAGATGTGAAGGAATGACTGTAGGAGCCAGCAGGGAGGAGGACACCAGGAGAACATGGTCCCCATCTTCAACTAAGCAGCATTCATAGGAGCTCACAGAGACTTAAGCAACAGTTACAGAGCCTGCATGGGTCTGAGCTGGGTCCTCTGCATATATGTTATGCTTGTGTAGCTTGGTGTTCTTATAGAACTCCAACAGCTGGAGTGTGTGGAGGAGTGTCTCTGACTCTTTTGCCTGCTCCTGGGATCCTTTTCCTACTAATGAGTTGCCTCATCAACCCTTGATATGTGGGTTTGTGCCTTGCCTTATTGTAACTTATTATGTCATGTTCGGTTGATATTCATGGGAGGACTGCTCTTTTCTGAAGGGAAACAGAGGAGGAGTGAAACTGGGAGAGAGGGGAGGTGACAGGGGTGTTGGGAGGAGTACAGGGAGGGGAAATTGCAGTCTGAATGTATTGTATAAGAGACTAAAAATTAAAATATTATCTTAAGATGTAATGTATTCATGATCCCTTTTAGTGATTTTAGTTATCAAATCCTAGTATTATTCATAGGTTGTTTTTGTGTTATTGAGGTTTATAGTATTGTCTCATAAAAGTTTACACACTTATTATTATACAATTTTATAATAGATCTATGCTTAATAGAAGATTTCATGAGAGGAATAAGTTGTACTTTCTGTAGTGAGCCTTTTTTATGTCATCAATAAATTGTCATGATATTAGTATGCTACATTTTGGGGAATTCTAGATTAGCTTTTGTTTTTGTGTTTTAAATCTGAAGATTAATAACCAGGCCTGTAACATCAAAATATATAAACTACAGATATTCTGGAGGCCAGTACCAGGGAAAAAGAACTGCATTCTGGGAGGCAAGAGAAAGTTGGAAGTTTAAGCCAAGCTCAATTACAGGGTGTCAGGACAGAAGACACCAGAAGCAGAATGGCATGGATACCAGAATTGGAATCCTGAAGACAGATCAAAGTCAGGAAACATCAGAAGCAAATGAGAGGGCAGAAGAAGCAGTGTTAAAAGAGGATACTAATTCCAGGGTCAGCATCTTCTGGAATCAAGATTGCTTTAAAATGGTTGGGCATGGATCTCTGAAGTCAGCCGTCAAGAGACTTTTAAAGGCACAGCCTACTACTGAACTCTGTCTCTTGCATAGTTCATAGAGCTGTGTATAATTGTGAGATATTCATTGTTTGTTGATAAGACAGTGGTAATGGTAACAAGAAAGAAGTCTATGTCTGAAATCACAACCTTTCTCATACATCCATGTGCCTGTGCACAGATGCTTCCCTGAATAACAAGCAGATGATAAGTGTGTCAATACAGAGAGACATGAGTGTGCATCCATGCTTGTGGAGATGGAGTTGTTCACTATCCTCTGAGAGAAGAAGAATGAGTCTATTTTTATCATTTTATAGGGAGGTTAGCAGATTATCCTTTATCCATATTAAGTGAGGGGCTGTCTGTCTAATTACATATAAAAATTGAAGGCACCTTCAAAAAAGCAGGATAGGCCTCCTGGTTCTCAGATATTGGCTAATCCATCTCTGCAGTTACATGGAGAAGACAGGTGAAGGGAAGCAAATTTGTTAGTGAGGTTCAGATGTAGATAGTCTCTTGGGTCTCTGTAGTCTAGGAGAGTTGATCCAAGGACCCACCAAAGAGGACAAAGTGATCACAGCCTCATCCAAAAAGGGGAAGGAATACTCCCTAGAGGGGCATTTAGAAGTTGGGCTGAGAAAGTTTCCTCAAGTGTTTGCTCAAACACTCACCAGTGTCTGTTGCTGTATCAGGTTTTGTGCACCAACCACTCTGAGTCTTCATGTAAGCAATATTAACAGTTAATCACAATTGTACATGTGTTTCTTTCTTGAATGCAACACTCTGGTAGTCATAACTCAGACTATTTTTATTACTCTCCCCAGTGTTCTGATCACACTGATTTTTTTCCTACAAATACAACACACCTCTTTTACTTCTGGCAGCTTGTATATCCTTTTCTGTTTGCCAGAAAACTTTTTTTTCCTACTTAGTGGCTTGCTGTGGGGGTAGTTTGTAGAATCTTAAGGCATCACTTACCACAAAGATATCTTTCCATAGTATGCCTAAATTTCTATAATTAGATTAACTATTCATTTAAAATGAAGATACTTTAGGGAGAACTATATTTGGGGTGTGCTAGCTTTGAGATGAATTATAAGGCAAGTCTCATGATTATCTTGTGTTCATGGGTTCTTTTTCACTTACATTTTTTATCTGGTCATCTAGTTAGGTAAGTCATTTCTGCCCAAAAGAAAAGTACCCAAGTCCTTTGTTATTAATAGCTATGGGTGCCATTTACCTTCAATGAACTTCTCTCTTCCTGAAAAGTAAGGCTATAGCTTAAGATGTTTCAGGCCTTGTACAACTTTAAAATTAGTAACTGCTGATTGTTATTCCTAATAGCACAGAGTATAAAAGAAAAACACCTTTAAAAAGCTCATGATGCAAATAATTCCATTTATTGTTAAAAGAATGGAGATTGGGTAATATACTAAAGAGAATAGAGAGCAGGGACTCTTTTCCACATGTCCAAAATTTCTTTTCTAGGGATTCAAAGTAACAAATGCTTCAGTAAGATAATCCGAACTGCAGTCTCTGGCAGGGTAAGAGGAGAGGCAGAAGACTGTTGGCCTATATGACATACATTTATGAAACTCTGGATGATCTAGGTGTCAGCAAAGGTATTCCTAGGCATTACAGGTCATCTACACTTTCCCAGTGTAGTTTGGATGGATTGATGTGTTATTGCATTTCTATTACTTCCTGAATAAGCCTCACAAACTCTACATTCTTTACTTCCATATTATGAGTTGAAAGGAATAAGGAGGATTAAGAAAAAGTAAGATCTCCATTTACTCTTTTGCAAAAATTTCAATCCAGGTTTGCCTTTACCATGGACAAAGAGGCTGTGGCAAGGGGCTTACTCTGTGTGAGAAGTTTGCGCATGCTGCAGAAATCTGTGCCTTGGCTCAGTATGGACTATTTAAGGCCAGAGGTCCCCTTTCTCCAGAAATTCAAAGGTCTTGGTGTAGGAGAGAAACATTCAGGCAAGACTCAGCTGAAAAAGGTCAGAGTTGGCCACTCATCTGAGGCAGATACCATCACAGGGCAACAGGGGGTCTCAAGATCTGGGGGTTGAATTTCCTGCCTCTCTTTAGGGGTCTTCAAACTTACAAAAATTAATCCTTTTGATTGACTCTGTCTCCTAATCTGGAAGATAAACTCAGAACATTTACCAGTTCTCAGCAGTGCTTACCAGGCCGTGTCTTAGTGCCAAATTGTGAATTTCGTCTGTGTGACCTTTCCAGTCTTCCTCCTTTACCTGTCCAATTGGTAGCTGGCGTTGTCCTCCTTCCTACTCTGAGGAAGCTTAGGTCAAAGTGTTTGGGATTGTGAGGGATTTAAGGAGATCAAATCATTCAACCTTTCCATTTTCAGAGGAGAAAACTAAGATCTAAAGAGGTTATATGACTACCCTGCAGATATGTTTTTAAATCCTCTTGGCAATTTCAATATAAGGCGTCATAGTTATTGATGTTGCAGAATTATGACTACCTTTGTTATAGGTAGATCAGAGCACTTCAATTTGACATTACTGATATCATTTCAGGAATCCAATTGTTAATCCAGATGTGTTTCAAAAAATATATGCTATCTTCACTCATTCTTTTAAAAATTTATTAGCTATAAGCTTTTGTGACATAAGCTAATATTTTGCAAAATTTAAGCTGTAAAAGTAAAAATCACTTTCTACCAAAAGAGTATAGTGTGTAAAATGAAGAGCTCGGAGTTCAAGCAATTTGTGAGCCTTTACCAATGGGATGTTTAGCGATTCTAATTATACAGAGAATGACAAAAAGCATAAAGGATGCTACTGTGAAATTCAGGGTTGTTGGCTAATATCCTGTTGGCTCAGGATAATCATGTGGTTGTATCATTTTAGGATTGGGATGTAAGGCAGAAGCATATGGCCAAGAATCTTGAGGAATTATAAAAATCTTTTGAGGCAACTGTAGTATGACCTCATTATTGTTTGGAATCCTGCTTGATGCAAAAATTGTTCCTAGGAGGCTTCCATTTGTCAAATGAACCCTAGCTTCTTTAGGTATGCACATAGTTGACCTCAAGGAAATGCTTTCTCACCAACACATTGTGTAGCTTTTTGGGCATTTGTCCTGGCTTCTAAAATGAAGATTTTACACAATCACTCTTCTCAAGTTTATTAATACATTAAAATGTCTTCAAAACAATGATTTTATATAAATAACTGAACACATTCTTAAAATGAGAAATAATCATAGCTCTATCAGATATATTAAATTATTGGAATAATATCATTATTTGTAGTTTAGTGGTTATTTTACACACATTTCAATGTAGTTTTTCAGAAGAAGGTATGCACATTCTGGGTGGATATTATAATTCTTGAGAATCAGAAAACTGAGGGGTCTTCCTTTGACCTACTTTTTCTTAGTGGACTTTCCTCCTTAAGCACCAGTGTTTACAAGCCAGAAGCTTCTTCTCTTTTAGGCATCCAATCTGTTGTTTGTACTCCTTGTGCTATTTCAAAGGCTATGAAGAAGTTAATAGGGCCTGTCTGGTGGAAGTAACTCACTATGGGTTGACCTTTGAAGGGTACTTCAACTCGTAGCCAACTCCTAGTTCTGGTCTCTTTTTTCTGTGCTTCCTTGTTAGCCATAATTCAAGGAGTTTGTGCTACCAGGAACTAACTGCCTTGCGCCATTCCCACTACAATGGAACAACCTCTGAAATCATGAGGCAAAAGAGACCTTTCTTCCCCCAAGTTGTTCATAGGGATGCAAGAGGCTAAGAATTGTCTCAACTTTTCAATGGAAATGGATAGTATATGAAAGACAAGTACATTAGAAAGTGAAAATTGCTAAACAAAGAATTGGTAGTATATTATCTCTGAGGAAGAAGTCTTGTTCTTCCACCCCTGCCACTATTGGATATGCTGTTACTGGTTTTCAGGATAAGGTATAGTTTTCCCTTACAGTGCATATAGAACCCATACTAAGTGCAACATTCTGGGTCAAGTGCTGCACAGAACCTGAGGCTCTCTAGGACAAACATGAATGAGTGTTCTTCTTCACTATAAGAATACAGAAGGTTCTACTGACATGAACTTCACTGCTAAAAATGAAAAGGTGCCTGAACTTTGCACTGCCAAGGGCTGAATGTTGCCTTCTTGGGTTAGGAAACCTGAGCACATTCCCATCTGTAGTTGATGTAATTGTACTGAGTCTTCCTTGGAAGACTGATAATGAGTTTCTTGGAAGTCTTGTTGTGAGTGGAAGACAACACTGCCAATATGAATCCAACCAATACTTTGGGTGTTTCATTTTCTAATGAAGAAGCATGGATACATTTAGAACAGGTGTCATACCACAGGCACATACAAAACTCTAAAGATTTTTACTTTTTGAAACAAAGTCTTACCAGGTAGCCCTGGTTGGCCTGGAACTTGATATGTGTACCAGGCTTGTCTCAAACTCATAAAGATCTGTTTGCCCGTACTTCCTGAGTTTTGGGATGAGAAGTGTGTGTGTGTGTGTGTGTGTGTGTGTGTGTGTGTGTGTGTGTGTGTGTAAGCAAATTTGGAAAGAACTCATCTTTTAAAATTTTTAATCTGATTATTTATATCAATAAATATGCATATGCATATTTATTGATATAAATACAACATGCATACCTGGTGGTCTTGGAGGCAAGAAGACAGTGTCAGATCCCCTGAACTGGAGTTACAGACAATTGTTAGCCACTATGTGGCTACTGGAAATGGGACCCAGCTCCTCTGGAGGAGCAACTAGTAGTCTTAACAATTGGGCCATTTCCCCAGCTGCCGTGTGAGAATTTTCTTCCTTCCTTCCTTCCTTCCTTTCTTTCTTTCTTTCTTTCTTTCTTTCTTTCTTTCTTTCTTTCTTTTCCTTTCTTTCTTTCTTTCTTTCTTTCTTTCTTTCTTTCTTCCTTCCTTCCTTCCTTCCTTCCTTTCTTTCTTTCTTTTTTTCTTCCTTTCTTTTTCTTCTTCTTCCTTTCTTTCCTTCCTTTCATTCATTCATTTTTTTTTTTTTTGGAAAAGGCTAGCAATTCAATTTTGTTAAAATGTTCCATGTCAAGGCTATGAATATCTTCTGATGTTGGCAGAGACCTTCTAAGGAGTTTCTACCCTCAGAATAGACAGAGGCATGATATCCAGACTAAAACTCAGGAAGCTATTTTCTAGAATAAACAATCTCCTCTTGAATCTTCTGCCCCAACAGCATTTTGAAGACAAAGCTATTTATACCAGTGAATTGTGAATATATTTTGGTGTTTAATATTTCCCCTTTCTACACTTAATATAAAACACATACAAATATGTTTGCAACTTCATACCTTTTACCTTTTATTTATTTCACCATTGGATTTCTTTGTGGAACTGTTCCTTTGTATTTTAGCACATTTTCAATATGTAACCATTAGTGTGCGGTTTTTTTTTTCAGTCTGAGAGAGGAGAGATCTCACATCTTAAAATGATAGACAGCTATACTGTAAGGACTGATGGTCTAAGATATTTTAATAGCAGTCTGAGGTGGGGGGGGAGGAGCATGATGAGGGGGAGGTATGGTGTGGGGAACAGGTGGAGTCACTTATAATCCAAGAGAAAATCTAAAAGCAAAAAAAAATTTTGAAAAAGAGAATATGATTTTCTGATCTATTTGGGTTACAAGATTTGATATGAAGTACTACTGGAATGATAAACATGCCTGTGAGCTTCCAGGTCTCAGCAGCCATAATAATATTTAGAAATGACACTCCCAGATAGGCTCCAGGTACTTGTATAATAGAACAAGCAATTGGGTAGAGGTATGTGTAGCAGCAAAAACAGAGACAATTTAATAAGAGATTTTATACTGCCAATAGGGTGCTGAAACACAGAAGAGTTTAGTAGCACAAACAGGAGGCAGTACAAAAGATTGAAACTTTTATGCTACATTGTGTAGGGACGGTTTGGAAGGTGGTGCCATTAGCACAGTGAAGGCTTTCTCATACAGCTTGTAACCATTATATCAACTTCATTTGTCACGTGTCTTATTTGCATCTTAATTCCCTACTCAAGGGTGTGCATTTCGGTATTATAACAAACTACATGTCATCAGCACATACCCTGCAGTGGTTCTGGACGGTTCTTCGAAACCTCCCTCCCCTTGAGGATTTCCACTATTACTGTTTTTCATTGGGTTTTTCTAACATTTTTCATTATGTTTTTCTAATAAGCTAATTGTTTTAAACCAATTCAGGACCTCACTGTCTACCCTGTCCTTGAACCTTAACTCCCACCTGTGAGCTGTGGGCCTAGAAATCTTTTGGAAGAGCTGGAGGATCCTGTGACTTCCTTTTGATGAAGGATGCTGCCTCTGAGAGTGACAAAACCTTCTTTCCATCTCTCTGTCAGTTGGAAAGGAAGATCTGTAATAGGAGTTGGCTGAAATCCCTCCTTATGAGTTTATTTTGGAATCTTTGTGTCTTAAAAGAATGCTTAATCTAAAAGTAGCTATAGGGTTATCAATGTTCATAGTTGATCTTTTTTTTTTTTTGTCTGACTGTGCTGCATTCCTCCTCTTCTCTATTTTCTGTTCATGTTTGTGTGTATGCTTGTCAAAAAACTAGCTCCTGTACCTGTACCTGAAGAAACAAAGAAACAGAAGCAATCCCACTCAATAAGAATTTTTCTACTGAAAAATTCAGCAGCTCAAAAATATGGACTTCCATGGAAGCATCACGCTGAGGTATACTTGGGCTTTAATGGAAAAAAAAAGAACACCCTAAATTGATTGGGACTTTATAATTTAAGGTAGAGAAAAATAGACAAATCCACCAGCATTTTAATACAGGCTAGACACACTTGAATGATTTAGTAGTTCTTGATTATAGGATGAAGGAAGTTCTGGCACATTCAATTTTACTACTGCTCAGCTTGTGTCTGGTTAGAGACAAATTATTTATACCCTAGAAGCTTCAGTTTCCTTACCTGAAAAACTGTAGCTAAAACAAGGTGTACTTCATAGACTTTATGAGAAAATTAAATGAGATAAATTTATGTTAAAGTTTTCTGATTTTCAAAACACAGTACCTGCCATAACCCATCCCTTCAGCTCAATAAATGCTAGCTCTTACTATAAATAATAAGAAGGAGGGAGACGAAACACATGCACTCTTCCTGCAAGGGTTAAAAACTAACAGTTGCTATGAAGGAGTACAATTTAAGACTACCTAGAGGAAGTTTTAATTTTTATAGACTGGTAAGTTATGCAGGTTTTACATGTCTGTTCAGTCTATTATTTGGTGACAAAATATGTACTTACAATGGCAATTAAAGCAAGTTAAGGTACCAGTGTAATACATCACAGCTACCTCTGCAAGTGAACACAATTGCTGTAGATAATTTCAGATGGTTATGTTGTTATGAATATTTTAAAATGTAAAAGTGAAATATCAGTAAGGTGTAGTGTTAATATTTTTAAATACGCATCTCAGAAATCCAAAACTATTAGGTAAGGGTCTCTGCAAAGTTCCATGATGACAGATTGTGTGTGTGTGTGTGTGTGTGTGTGTGTGTGTGTGTGTGTGTGTGTGTGTGTTTTTACATTGGTGGCTAGGCTGAAGGCACAGAATGGCAAATGAATTTGAGATGATGTTAAAAATATATCGGTTTCCTTAAAGTTCATCCAAGGAGACATTGAACAGAAAAGTCAGGTGCTTCCATGGACTCTATCACGGCAAGAATTACTAGTGATAGAAGATGCTATGAGAAGTTGGTTTGTTTCAAGTTGTGGTTGAGGCAGAGGAACTCAACATCCTTAGAAATAAATGGAGGCTTTCAGTATTTCTGGCACTGCTCCTTTATCATTCATATGACTAAGCAGACAATCAATTTAGTGGCAATGTATGGAATGAAGGGAAAGAACAAATAAGCTATGAGTGATGAGAACAGAAAAATCAAAACCTCCCTCCCTTATTCTTTTTTAATGGCTAATACCAACAGGGACAAGACCAGCAAAAAGAGGTTAATGAATTGCCAAGATCCTTTAGAAAGTGATTGACTGGTATTGAGGCACAGTCAAATCAGTCATAAATATTTACTTTTATTAGCAACAGTGGGTTGCGTGTTATTTTTGATTGATTTTTAAAGCTGGCAAAAATCTACCACTGTGACTATTATCAAATGTTTCCAATTTTGTCAATATTTCCCTGCTCTAAACAATTCCAGAACACACACAGCCTTCTAAACCCTTATTTGAAATGTGTTTTATTTTTTTCAGCACCATTTCCAAATGATTACAAATGACAAGGTAAAGTGAAGTTCCCTATATAATTAAGAATAATTATAATCTTTTCATTTTGACATTTGTACAAATGGGTAGAATGGCAGCGATTGTGGTATTAATGTTCTTTGATAATCCATATTCCACTAACACTGACTTGCTAACCTACAGTTGTGTTATTTGCTTTACCAATTGAAAATGAGGCATGATAGATTCCCCTGAAAACAAATTTCAGGCAGCGTAGCAAGGGCTAGATGAGCTAGAGGAATTAACAGACAACACTGATTCAGCAGTGCTGCTGTCCATGCCATCAAATAAAATGTTGCTTTGTTTTGGTAAAATGCAATTTGATGTAAGGGTATTTCTTGAAATTTGTTGCATAGGCTATCAGAAATATGATCATGTTTAACACAGTATTTGTAGCATTAAGATCCAATAATTCAGTTCGAAGGAACCTAACAAAAGGAATTTCCCTCAGATAACAACAAAGAGTTAACATTTCCCAGGGCAGACAAGTTTCCAATTCAATTAGTTTTAATGAACCTTCTGCTCACTGGTTACTGAACTAGAAAGAACAGCAATAAATGCCCAGAGGAAAGAGAGAGAGGATATTAAAGGAGGGTTAGTGTATAGTATATAAATTTCCAAGTTGACTAAAAGAGCAGCACTGATGTAGTTTTGGGGGCTACAGCCACAGAATCAGGCCCGTTTGCTGAGTTTAGTGCACAGGACAGAAAATCTCAGCCAGTTGTTTCGTGTGAGGAAACAAAACCCCAGTGTACAGCCTCTGTCTGAGAAGACAATAGATGCTACAGCAATACAGTTCCTTAAAAGAGAGAAGAGTATCCCTCAAAGAACAAGAGAATACATTTTCTTACCATCAGAAAAATAACATTTGTAGTTTATGAATATCTGAAAATACACATAAATACATAAATATGCAAATTTCTTTCAATTTTTAAAAACAAAAATCTCGATAATCTTTTTAGTTTGCATATAATGGAAATTATATAAATTCACTTCTATAAGGGACAATATAGATATTAATTATGAAAGCTAAAAGCTGCCACACATAGCAATTTCCTGTTTGGGATTCAGAAAATGAGTTTTACTCTAAGAATTTAATGGATTTCATATTTTTATTTGATTCTGATGGTCACCTTAAACCTGTACTATAGCACAGCAAACTTACATTTCTAGGATCAAGCTGCAAACCATACTGTGGTTAAACATGATACCCCCACAGATATGACTGTATAAATATACAAAAGAACCCCAGCTAAATATTTGAAATGAATGAGAGAGTCCATCCAGAGCCTCTGCATCTATTATTGTTTCAAGTCAGCATTGTCAGGTGTTTTTCCATTTCTTGAACTTTAAAGCAAATTTGCCTTTCCAGCAGTACTCTCATTATGCTGAACTATTCTTTTATTTTTAGCTGCATTCTCATTTCCAGCAATGCTTTGACTGGATGCTGAATATCATGAGTATGGTATCATATTCATGGTAGTAAACAGATCCCATGCATTCTGTATCATGCAGTAGCTGCCTAGTGCTGAGGTACTCTTTTTCCCCCATGAGGAAGTGAAAACTGTAGACATGTTGTGAAAGTAACTCCCATTCAGTTTCATAAGGATTGCATATGAGAATATGGTTGCAGGCGTGATAAGCAGGGAATTTTTGATGATGTACTTTTTCTCCCCTTGGAAGGTGCATTTCTTTGACTTGAAACTCAGGCATGTATGTTTGTTTTGTCAGTCAATACTCGGATTTGAAAATAAAGCATCTGGGTTGGTTTGCATAATTTTTTTTTTAACTTTATAATCACACATTCTGCCACCATCAGAGCAACTTTCGTTGCTGGTGACATACAACCAGATCAAATGCAAAGCCCTGGCTGAACTGCGTGATGGGTTTTCAGCAACCTTTAAAGGAGAATATAACAAATAGTCAACACAACATTGAAAGGAGCCAGCATCACCCTGTGGACACATCACACATGCTTTGCTCTCTTACTGAACAACATGTCTCTCTGTCTTACTGAACTACATGTCTCTTCCATGCTTACTAGTTACTAAAATTTCATTTTTTTCTCAATGGCCTTTTACTTTTGCTGCTGCCTTTTAATACAAGAAATATTCAAAATATTCAATGCATGGTTTCTAAGGGATGGTTGCTTTAAATATGTAGAAATTAAAAGGACCAAGAAATACAATTTTTGTATTTTGTATTTTGAAAATAATTTCCTGTATAAAACTATTTTATTGCAATTACCATTGCCCTACCATCATAGAAATTTATCGTAAGTAATTCTATCACATAAAAATGACCCATTTAGCTAAAAAAAAGGAATGTGACAGGGATCAGAATTTTTAAAATACAAATATTCATGTTGAACAAAGGAAGTGCAAATTTAATATTTTTATTTCCACTTTAGACACATGCTTTACTATGTCTTAAATTCATGTAAGACCCTTTTACCTATTTGATTGGTTGGGGTTTTAAGGTTTTATTTTCTTTTCCTTTTTTGGGAAAGGATTAGGAAATATAAAATTCAGAATTACTCTTTAGTTAGGAGTCTGAAAAATAAATCATTAGGGAAAGAAGACAGTCTTAATCAAATGGTAACTGAAATATGAATTGTGATTATGAATGTACATATCAGTGGAAAAACTACCTACCTCTGAGTGTGGGGGACTCTAAGTAATGAACTTGCTTCATTGTTGCATGGAGAAACACCCATGGAGAAAACCCCTCCCCAATTCATAGACAGAAGAGTAATATCTTAGTTTTTAGGCATTTAAAAGCAAAAGAACATCTCCAGTCAGTAATCCACTAAAGACCCAGATGCCCAGTTTTCTTAAAAAACAAAAGAAACTCTAGAACTTTGCCTCTAAGGTATTACAAGAACTTTGTCAGTTGCACATGAGAAAATAGAGCCCATAGCCATATAGTAAGCAAAAAAATTCTGTTTGAGTATTGACATGACAGTTTTTGAAAGTTCAAGCAGAAAACCAATTATAATGAGCACTGGAAAGCCTGGAGCCCTGCTGTTCAATAAATAAAAAGTACAACAAACTATTTTCCAAAAAGGTTCTAGAGAGTTTCTTCTTGTCCCACTACTTACAATCTGATTACATAAATAGTCTCTATTTGCTGTTGAATTGCCAGGCAGCTGTATTAAAGTACAAATCAAATCAAGTCAGGATTAGAAAGTAAAAGAGCATGGTTTAAAGTAATCTATCCCCCAGGAACTGTGCTCAGATTCATCAAACAGAGCTTAAAGTACAGTATATCTTATACCCTCGTGTTTCCATGCTGCACTGCTGCAAAACCAGTTATTATTTTTGATATCCAGAGAATGTTGCTTCTTGCTGAAGAAGGCTCACTTGCTTATTTAAAGGTACTATTCATATGTGCCACTTGTTTATTACTTCTTTTGGTTAAGATTCATGTGACATAGTACTAAAGACTACTAGATTTTTTTTTTTTTTATTGATCATATCCTATCTGCCTTGGCTGTAAATTGTCATGAATATTTCCTGTAGGGAAAGGGATGATTAGGAGAGTCCAAATTGGGTATTGCTTAGTTGTTTAATATTAAGGAAAATCCAGGAATCCTGAGATATCATTGGCTCAGGAAGAGCTGTTATATCTGCCCTTGCAAATCTGCCTCCATCTGGTTTTACTCAAGAACGCAATTCTCCCATTCCAACCTATAATTGTTTCTGATGGAAGTCTGTATGCAATTGTCAATGTACTCATCATAGCCAACAATGTTTTGATATTTACAGCATTTATATCATCTTTAAGCCGAATGAATAATATACAATCATTGTGCATTATGATATACTTGGCCATTTTGTTTTATTATTTATCTAACAATTAATTTAAATGTATAAATATAAGCTTGTGCACATCATGTCCTTCATGTTTACATAATAGCAACACAGTTTTCCAGAAATACAGTGTTTATAGCTACCATAGTCTATAGTAATCTTCAAGAGACATGACTGCATATTATGAAAATAGCTAGATATTGATTTATAGTGATAAATATATATTTTGCATGTAACATGGAGAAGAAAATACCCAAAAGCATTATATCTGTGAGCTAAATAGTTTCATGAGGTTAGGTGATGTGTATTTTAACTAGGCAGCTCAAGGCTCATTTTTCTTCCCACATCTCTAAGCTAAGGAAGAAAAAGTCACAAGTTGCCATTAGTTAACATTTCTCATGTAAAAGTAGCTTTACTTGCAAACTATGCCACATTAAAACAAGCATCCCATGTCATCAGTGTGCACTGGGAAGTATGAATGCTGGCATGTCTCCATTGCAGTTTGAGGATTTTCAGACCAATTTAATGTTTAGTTCTCTGCACTTTGCTAACCTGATCATTACCACTGACTTAGATCACCTGTAGTGCAGTGTAGCCAGGCATCCTGGGCAGCTAAGGGGAGAGACATATATTTATGCAGGGACCCTGGAACCTTCTCTGTGTGAAGACAGAGAATCCTGCTTGATTTTATTTTTAAGAAAGGAAGACTTGATAACCTTACCTTCATCATCCTCATCCAGATTTATCATGAAAAGGTCAATATTGGAATTTGTTATTTATAGCTCCTTTGACCACATATATAAGATTGCCACGGTGGTAGCTGCACACCAACTCCTCAACACTATGTATTTGTGGGGGTGGTGGGTACTCATGGAGGCATATCCCTGAGTCAGAAAAGTTTCTGTGAAACTGTCTGCCAAATTATTCTGGATCTGTGTTTGAAACAAATAATTTTTGAAAATCTTTTAATGAAATATTGATTTTACCAAGCACATCAAACTAAAGGCAAATGTACCATGTGCCATGATTAAAAAATAACAATATATTACAGGTAAACTAAGATAAATGAGTTAAGTGCTCAGTTTGCGGTGCAAATTGAAACCATATATCACAACCTTTCATTACATTGCATTAGCTGTAGAGTGCAGAATATGGAAGTTGATTGAATGGTAATATCAAATTACTAGGAAGCTCTGCTTCAATTGATGGTGGAATTTGGAACTAAGAGAAATTATTTTCATAAGAAAAGTTTCTTAAAAACACTTTTTTTTAAGTGGTTGTGACTGATAACCAAGAAAGCCTATGGCACCCTGAAATTGCCCTTCCCAGATCTCACATGAAGAAATGAAGGGATCTGTATTAATTTGAAAGCTCCCTTTGATTGGGTGAACCTGTCTCCGTTTTGTATGACATTGTTGCCACAGGTCATTGCCTGGTGCGGTGTACCATGAAACAAACAAATAGAAAAAGCCACCTCTGGCACTTTAAGTCTCACTGCCATCTGACTGCTACCCTCGTGGCTCAGAATGATGAAACACAGGGGCTTGGAGAAATCTTCCTATGGTTAGATGGGAAAAAATGAGCATGATGATCACATGTAGTAGGAAGGGCAAGAGAGACAGCCGGAGTCATCTCAGATCTCACAAGAGGAAGGGGAAGACAAGAGGTCACAATTATATTCTGGTATCACACTCTCGTTCGCAGAGATCTGATATATTCAGTTTGTTCTTGTACAGTGCTTAGGGAAGTTCTAATTAAGGGAAGAAAGAATTTTGACACATGTGAAGCAGAGATCAATATTTAGCACTGTAATCAGCAATTCCTGATGGTTTGACAATGTCACTATATACATTGTAACTCTCCATTATTCTCTCAGCGAGGGGAGCCAGGCAGAGGCTAACAGGCTTACCGCAAGCCATCATGAATCACATAAAGCGGTGTCTCACATGCTTCTGTTTGTCCTGCTTTTTATCTTCATTCATCCTTATAAAGCAGGCTGCACTGCCACCAGCCCCGAAATACCAATTTACCTGGGAACTGCAGCACTAGGCAGCAAACTAGCTTCTTAAACTGTATCATGCTATGTACAATAGTTACTTTCCAGAAAAAAAGGAAAAATGGAGGAGGTGGCTGTTTATTCTCTGGGAAACACACATTGCAATCTACTTTTACATTTAACTAAAGGGGTTTTATTAGCCACTGGGAAAACATTAACTTAAAACACTTTGTGATGAGGTTATGTTCATAGTAAGTTCCAGGGTTTGAATATATTGATCTCATCTTTTTCACCCAGACTAACCAGTGTCTGCTATATGTAACAAAGAAAACTCTGCCATCTCAAAACTGAACAAAGTGCCTCATTTTGGTCTGAGGTCTGAGGGACCGGAAGGTGACAGAGTAACCAAGATGAGGCTCACAACCGAAATACAAAAGTTTAACCTCATAAGGCCCAATGTCCACTTTGATTTTTGCCTAAGACGTATGTTATGCACCTACTTGAATATAATTTTGTTTCTATTTTTGACATGTTCATGGTTTTAATGTTACAGTAATTAAGTGCTATTTTGGCATATTTACAGCCAATTCAAAGTAAAAATCAAATTCAGTTGAATTTAAGTTAAATGCAATCTATTATTACTTTTAAGGAATTTTAGGGCACAATTATGTCTTCTTTTAAAACTATTAAAAATCATAGTCAAATGAATAAAAAGGTTAATGTTTTTCAGAAAAGTGATTTTTTAGGATTCATTTAATTTCTTTTTTTTTCCATATTAGAATCATCTGATTGAGCAGTATGTACCCGAATACCTTAAAGAAATAAACACCCTGTAAAATGTGATGGAATAATTTGACTCTAATTTACATAGGGAACATTATTTCCAACATTTCTCATCACCATCGAGGACGTGCAGCATGCACTGTATGACTGTAGTGGGAGCAGGAGACCTGGTGTCTTGCATTTCAAACTGTCAGCTGGTCCTCACGGCTCTGTTCCTGTTTAAGTGAGATGCTGACACAGGCTCGCACACTGACTATCCCGAGTAGCACTAATTAAGGGCTGTCCAACTGTGCTTTCTGTTGAGCAGTTTGCTACAGTGGGTGACAGGAAACAGCCTGAACTCTGTCTGCACAATGACATAACAAAGACTTTTTTTTCTTTTCCTCTTCTTTCTTTCTTTCTTTCTTTCTTTCTTTCTTTCTTTCTTTCTTTCTTTCCTTTTAGATTTTAGAACACATATCTAGAGGACTGGATACAAACGCCTAAGAGAGAGATTTAACTTACCTATTTGTTTTCATTAATATGTAATTTTGAATTAAGAAGACTTTGCTAAGTCAGTGTTTATTGGAACTTTATCAGGGCTCTTCTAGTTAGAATTAGTAATAGTTATAGAAAAAGGAGGTGCCTTAATGTGGGTCATGGGGCCAAGCAGTCCTCTTACTGAAAGGGTATCTATCATGAATACCTTTTAAAAATGGGGTCAGATGGAGGATGTCATGATGATGTAGAGGCATTATTTGTAATTTACAGGTTAAGTATAAAGTTAAAGTATTGTTTCTCTTGGTTATCACTATGAATGTGTATTATTAGTGAACATATTGATCAAGAAAGTATATAAAAATAATTTTATAAAGGAAAGAGCAAGAGGAGGAAAAAAAGCCCAACCCTTGTTTTAAACAAATTAGGCTGTAAATACAGCAAGGTTAATTTTGAGTTCAATACTTCCATGCATTTCCCTTAAAACCCCATGGTAAATCTGTTATTAGTATTTCTGATTATTTTTCTAAAAGTAACCCTACATTGACCTGAGTGGGTAGTAAATCAGGTTGGACATTTGATTGAAACAAAAAGAAGACGCCTATCCATGTACTCTCAGTGGACACCTGTACTCTCTGATGATATATTCACCACACTCACCATCTACCAGAAGACACAGGGCTTAGAAATCCAAGAGAAGAGCAACTTCCTTGACAGAGCTAAGAGATAACGCCTGCTGGCTGCTGCGGTGCACTTGAGAAATTGGCTGGCCCACTACTGTCCTTTTTACAATGGTTTCATTTAATTGTAATCCAAAGATCAAAGGTCTGTAACTCTTTAACCAAATTCCAATGTCTGCCAAATTCAATAGCTGTCATTCTTATAGAAAAAGGCAGTGTAATATGTGTGTCTTGATCTAATTTTACAGAAAAAGACACAATTTACATACTGTTTATTTAGTTAAGTCCCTAAAATCAATACCTTTGTCTGTACCTCTTTTGTTTAAAATACATCATGACATGGCAAACAGCTATATAAATGAATTTTTCTAAACCACACACATTGCTAATGTTTCTCTCTTGCACATTAAAAAAAAGGAGTATAAGAAATCATAGCATTTGATAGATCAACCTAAATGCATCTTAATATTAAATTACTAAAGAATGTTAAGTTTTACATTTCTAAAATTATAAATTTTCTTTGAAAAGGTCAGTCATTTTGCTGAGCCACATTTACTAACAGGAGGACATATTTCAACCATTGAAATGAGAGGAAAAGTGATTATATTCAATATTAAGAGAAAATAATAGTTAAAAATGTGGCTCTGTGCTGAGCATATAGCGATGGGCTCCTGAGAAGGTTTCCAGATGGAATAATACTGTTCTCAAGGATGAAAAGCTCACTGAGGGCTGATAAAAAAGAAGCCCATTTGACTAGTCACCTTACAGATGATTCTACAATTGATTGCACATCAAGAGGAAAAGTGGGCCTGCTCTAACTGTTATAGCTGAATCTCTTTACTGATGTTCCATGGTCATATTAATACTTGTTTGTACTGTGAGCTAGGAATAGTTCCAAACCCATGGTCATACAGATAGCCTTGGTTAACCTCAGTGGGTCACAGAAAAAAATGATGTACTATAGAAGGAAATTTGTTGGGAGGAGATGGAGTTGGTAGTAGTTGGATGGAGCTAAGAGGATGGTGTGGTAGTGACAGTAAATAGAGCACATTATATACATGTATAGAATTGTCAAATAATACATTTTATAATAAAAATATTTAAATTGTGAGCAGATAACTATGCCTAGAACAAAATTTTCAGCTCTTTAGGAATATCAATTTACATGTTAATTCTTCATTTTAATTGCTGTGGTTTTATATTTTAATTTGTTCTTTAGAATAATTTTTTCCTTTACTTCACTTTTAGGAAAATAATAATAATTAGCAAGATTAATTAGGTTGTTTTAAGTGACTAATATACCTTTGTTAGAAGTGGAGATTGCAAGGCAGTGACTATGCAATGGTATATGAAGATTCATGTGATCACTTATTTGCAAATATTATTTTGTTTTGAATTTTAAAAAGCCAATATCCATTTCAACTCATCAAATATATAGGGCCTACATGTTTTCATATATACTATTTTCACAGTAACTATTGAATATTCAGTTTTCTATGTGCATTTTTCTAGGAAAAATGTAAATGCTTTCAAATATGAAACATAAACAATGTATATCTTGCATAAGGATAAGTATTAAATTTATATCAGTGCTTTGTTCATGAGAGGCAAGGGACATGCAGACACTTGATGCAGGAAGCTTAGATAGCACTGGGATCCAAATCAGAATTTCTAATGTTGTGTTTATCCTTAGATTTTCATTGCCTCACCTAGCATTTGAACTTGGTTAGTCTGCTTTTCTATGCTTTCACTGATTTTCACAGGCCCCACAGGTTTTATATTCTGGCCATTTTTCTTAAAGGCTTTAGGTCATAATATTTAGGTTTCTTCCTCAGCTCTACAGCCGTCTAGCAGTCTGTCAGTTAATTTGGATAAGTGTTTTTTATTAAAATCAGATATTTATAAAAACCTGTCATCAACACAGCTCATGTATGAACGCCCACTTGTCTATTCATTTTCCTATCATATATATACATATACATACATACATACATATGAAAATACATACATATATATATATACATACATACATATACATACATACATACATACATACATACATATATATATATATATGTATGTATTCTATTGACTATGTTCTCTATGCTGGGATGCTGGGCTCCAATGTTGGAGACATCAAAGCTAAGAATTCTTTCTATAAGCAAGAAGGTAGTCATAAAACAACGATAACACAAACAACAAAAACAACAAAAGACAACCAGACCGAAAGGAAGATAGAAAGACGTAAAAGAAACCTAACATATGTATTTCTAGGCCCATGAATTTTTGTGTTTTTGAGATGGGCCTAACTTTGTTTACATTTTAGATCCACAGACACACTGAGCAGAAGCTATAGTGGGAGATTTTCCATGCAGCTCCATGGTCTCTGTTGTTTTTAGTACCTGTACCATGTCGGATCATTGTTGCAACTAATCAACTTTTGTTGATGCATTATTCTTTACAATCCATTGCTCACATGCATCCAGTTTGATGTGCACTTTCTATAGGTTTGAATAGATTGATAATGACTTAGTCTATCATAATGCTATACAGAGTAGTTTCACTATACTAAATCTCACCCATTTTCAAAATACTTTCTGTCTTCTGGTAGATTACAGTGTCACAGTTTTCTGAAAGTCTAGTTTGTGTAGCTCCTTTAGTAAATTTGAAACACTTAATGTCAGGAAAAAGTTGCTGATTGTTACCCAACACTTTCTAGTCTATTTGAGCTGATATGTGTTCCAAGTTAACCTGAGCAGAAATAATTGTTTCTGAATAAATACCCCAAGAGTCAGTTTCAATATCCTCAAATTGAAGAGAACTTATCACCATATTGAAGAGATGTGGTGCTCTAATCACTATATCACCAAGCCACAAATATAAATACAATTGACAAAACTTTATGTTGCTCAGTGATGGGGTACTAGAAATAATTGTCTTCAGTGTTTGGATCTATTCTGTATATCAAATATCTGCTTATACTATTTTAGGAAATTCCAAGGCATAGAGTTAAAAATGTGTACATTCTTGGCTTCTGGGTTCTTATCATGAGGACTCTGAAAAGAAGCTTATTGTGGAAGATATATTATTATGCTTTTTAAAAACAGTGTCAACAAGATGCAGGACTATCCTGCTGTTCCTGTTGACACATTTGCTTAGAGTTTGATTTTTCTGAAAATTAAGTCAATCCACTGACTTCTGGATAAAGTGCTACATTTCATTCATAGGATTGCGTAGCCAGGTAATTGTCTCCCTCCCTCCTTCCCTCCCTCCCTCCCTCCCTCCCTCCCTCCCTCCCTCCCTCCCTCCCTCCCTCCCTCCGTCTCTCCCTCCCTCCCTCCCTCCCTCCCTCCCTCCCTCCCTCCCTCCGTCTCTCCCTCCGTCTCTCCCTCCCTCCCTCCGTCTCTCCTCTCTCTCTCTCTCTCTCTCTCTCTCTCTCTCTCTCTCTCTCTCTCTCTCTCTCTCTCTCTCCCCCTTTCTCCTCCTTCTCTCTTTGTCATCCAGAGTCCTCCATATAAGTCTCTTTTTTCCTCTTCCTGTTCTTTTTCAGGGATCCATGTTCCTTTTATTAGAGAGGTTTGCTTTTCCTCATGAACATTTTTCAGAGTTTGATTGAATTAGCTCTTGCTACCTGTTTGGGACCACCCTTCAGATGATGGCGAACAGTGTTCCATATTCTCAGACATCAGGAAACATGGGATAATGAGCAATGTTTTTCTCTGAAAGTTAATTTTTACTTTGATTTTTACATGATGTATAGTGCTTTAAAAATCTCTATGGTGTATTATTCCATTATTATTCGTAACCTGACATAATGCTCCATGTAGGAAGCAGTGATACAAAACTGGGCTTCCTGAAATAACCAGGAAGAATTATTTTCTGTCACCTGCATTAATTCTGAAAAAAGTAATATGAAATGAGAAGACTTTTCTATAATGATGGTCAAGTAAGTAGGGATCAGAGTACCCTTACAGATGTGATTCATTTCCAATGTACAGTCTTGAGAATATGTAGATCTAAGCTTGTATTCAAATTGGAAAAACATTTTGTGCCTAAGGTGCTAGCACATAGTAATTGCATACATACTACATTAACAGATAATAAAAGGAAGAAGCAAGGAAAAGGAAGGAAGGTAGAAAGGAAGGAAGGGAGAGGAGGGTAGGAGGGGTAGATGGGGAGGAAGAAAAGAAGAAGGCTCAGTTGAGAGATTCAAATACTTTAGATCTAATGTTGAAGATTACACAAATACTTTCTCATGTGTACAAATGCACGCATGCACGCACATACATACACACACACACACACACACAGATTGCTTAAGGAATTATAAATTTGGCTCTTGTCATTATAGCCTGTATTCTTCTTCCCTTATAGTAGATGGATAAGGAAATAGTTTGAGAGGCATCCTAAATGAAGTTGTTGTTCAAAGTACTCAACTTAAATAAAAAGGCACAAATAGTCCAAATTGTTAACTCAGAATAAAAACAGTTGGTAAAAATAGTTTTTAAAGTAATATGATAACCAATAATAAAGTTCAAACAAAAATGACATCATCAGTATCAAGAGTATAACCTTTTCACATCTGAAACCTGAATTATCACTTTAAAGGATTACTCATGACTTCTAGATCATTATTTTCTGATGAAGGAAACACTCATATTCCAATAATATTTTTCTTCACTTGCTGTATAATTTTCTACATGCAAATATAATTGAAAGGAAGAGCCATGTCTTGAGATGTGGGAGGATGATAAAAGTTGGGAAGAAGAAATTATTATTGTTATTTTGTGTGTGGTGCATGTATACATTCTCATGAGTATTAACATGGGGGTATGCATGCATGTGTGCGCATGCACGCATGCGTGCGTGCGTGTGTTTGTGTGTGTGTGTGTGTGTGTGTGATTATAGAAGCTTGTGGCCAATTTTTGGTGTCTTCACAATAGTTTACCATCTTACTTTTTGAGATGGGGTTTCTTATAGCTCAGAGTTTCCTGATTTGATTATGCTGGCTGGTCAATCATCGGTCTATTTTTCAGAGCTGTGGTTCAGATGAGGACTACTGCTATAAATTTTATTTGGATGATGGGATCACCTAGGATTCATGACTATATAGTCTATGGTTCTTGTCCTCATTAACAGCATCAGGTAAAAGTTCTGTTTCATATAGCAGGTCTTGAATACAATTAAAAAGTATTTTATGACTTCCATAACTTTTTTTTGCCACCATTGTACCAACTAGTAACTAGTATATCCTTCAGGCAGGTTGCTTTTGAAGCTCACAGGGTTCATAGCTGAATGTGATTGCTGTATACATATGGTACCTTCTAGCATTGTTAATACTACTCACTAGGGGTGAATCATTCAATTGAGCATCAGCTCAATTTGGCCATATTTGATGACTTAAGCATATGGCATCTTCAACAATACATAACCTGTCATGTTGTAGAGGGTAACTGATAGCATTAGCCTATAATAATTGGGGGGATTGTCTATAGGAACCCTTTGGCCAACAACTAAACAAAATGTAACTCATTCTGGGTACTGGTCATTTTATTTAGTAGCACATGATGTGTAGTTGGGGTATTATCTCCCCCGTTATATAGTCATATATAATACACACACACACACACACACACACACACACACACACACACACACACACATACAAATACACACACACATATGTAAGTTTCCATATAGCTTTTCAAAGGACCATTAAATGTTAATTATTCTTCCCCACAATCCTTCCTTTACCCTGCCCTCCTTCCTTTAATCCTCCCTTTCTAATCTACTTTCTCCCTCTACCTTTTACTGGCTACCTAACTTCTGTGAATATTCTAAATGAAGAATACATCTCTAAAGCTTAAGAGCTAACATTTTTGTAAGAGAAAACATGCAATGTTTGTCTTTCTGGGTTATCTCAATCAGGAGTGATTATTTATACTGCTATTCCATTTACCTGAAAATTCCATAATTTTGCTTTTCTTAAGAGCTGAATATTCCATTGTGAAAATGTACTACATTTTCATTAAGTTTTCATCATTGATGGACATCTAGGCTTTTTCCAGTTTCTGTCTAATTTCCATGGGGATGAACTATACCAGTTTGTTGCACTCCCTCTTTTTTCTTCTCTCTCTCTCTCTCTCTCTCTCTCTCTCTCTCTCTCTCTCTTCCTCTCTCTCTCTGTTAACCTTGGCCATTCTTATTGGGTAAAATGAAATCCCAAAATTCTTGTAATATAGATTCTCTTAATGGCTCAATATTTGAATCTTTAAAAATGAATTCTCATTCATTTCTCTTTAATTCTCTGAGATTCTCTGTTTATTTCTGTACACCACTTTAACTGAATTATTTATTTTCTTGATTTTCATTTCTATTTCAGTTCTTTGTATTATATAGATATTATTCATTTTTCAGATGTACAAGTGGTAAAGATTTTTTTCATTTTTGTAGGCTACCTCTTTTATTAAGTGATGCTGTTCTTTGTTGTACAGATGCCTTTGAGCTTCACAAGGTCTTGTTTATTAATTGTTGGCCTTGATGCCTGCATTATCAGTTTGACTAGCATTATGATTGAAGATGCTTTTTTCTCCAGTGTGTATTTTTGGCTTAGTTGTCAAAATAGATGTCCAAAATTGTATGAACTTACATCATATTTACAATTCTGTTCTATTGATATCATGTCTGTTTTTCTTGGCATTGTATTATGCCAATACCATGCTGCTTTTATTACTATAGCTCTGAAATACAACTTCAAAACTGGGATGTTGCTACCATGAGCAGATTTTAATTATTAAGAAGTATTTTGGCTGTTCTGGGCTTTTGGTGTTTCCTTATGAAATTAAGGTTATTTTTCCCCCTCCAATTTTCAGGAAGAATTGTATTCTAATTTTGATGGGGACAGTATTGCATATGTAAATTGCTTTTAATGAGATGATCTTTATTTTTTGTAATGTTAATCCTTCCTTTTAATGAGCAAGGAAGTCTTTATATCTGATGTATTCTTTAATTTCTTTCTTAAGTATTTTTAACATTTTCATTATTTTAGTCTTTCACTTGTTTAGAGTTATTCTGAGTTTCATAGTTCTAAGGCTATTTTACATTTTTAGTATGTATATCATTGTCTAGAGGAAGACTACTATTTGTTTTCATTATCGTGTGTGTTAATCTAGTATTGTGGTACTTTGTTGAAAGTAACATTAGCTGAGAAATTTCCTGCTAGAGTCTTTAATGACTTGCTATGTTTTTAGTCTAAGGATATCTGTAACTTCCCAGAAGAGGATTCCTCATTTCTTCTATGCTTGTACACTTTTGTATTACTTTGTTCTCACTCCCACTGACAAAAAAAAATGAAGAAAGAAACACACACACACACACATGCACACATAAAACCATTCTCAAAATCTGTTACCTCATCATGTGCATGAGACCATTGAGACTTTTTAGGGAGAAATGTCAGGTCTACTGTATTCTTGACTTCATTATATAGTAAAAGCCTCCCTTGAACTCATGACTGTTGCTTCAGCTTCTGGGGTGCTGGGATTTTAAGTGTACACTGAAATTCTCTACTCTTGACTGCATTCCCCTCACCGATGGAGGGCATCACACTTGTTAGCCCAGAACTTAAAAGCAGATTTGTCCTTTTAGGTATTTGTAAGGGAAAGCATTACATTTATGTATTTTTATTTAATCTATATGACTCTTTCATCTATATGTATGTATGTGCATTACACGAAAGCTTGGTGAGCAGGGACATCAGAAGAGGGCATTAGATACCCTGGAACTAGAATTTCTGGCAGCTATGAGTCACCATGTGGGTGCTGAGGACTGAACTCAGGTCCTCCCTAAGGACAGAAAGTGCTCTTACACCTCTGTAGCCCAGTCCTTTTAAATATTAAAGCATATGAACCAGGTTGATTGTGAAACCTGAAGTATTCAAACTTAGGTACTCTGGTGGATCAAATGAGAGTGGCCTTCATTGACTACTATATTTGAATGCATGGTCCCCATTTGGTGGAACTGTTTGGAAAGGATTAGGAAGTATGGCTTTGTTGGAGGATGTGGGTTGCTGGGGGTGGGACTTGAGGTTTCAAAAGGCTATGACATTTCTAGATAGCTCTCTGCCTCCTATCTGCTGGTAAGGATATAAATTCTTAGCTACTACTCAAATTCCAAGTCTGCCTGGTTGCTGCCATACTCACTACTATGGTGGTCATGGATTTACCCTTTGAAACTGTAAGCCTAATAAACTCTTTCTTCTCTAAGTTGCCTTGATCATGGTGTCTTTTCACAGCAACAGAAAGGTATTTAAGACAAGTATTCAGTTTTGTTATTAAACCTGAGTGTTTGCAAATGTCACAAAAGTTGAGATACCCTTAAACAAATTTTTACATGATTTCCAGTGAAGTTTACTACTAGAAAACCAAATAGTGTAAAGAGAGCAACGTTGATTTTCGTCGACTATAGAGGAAAACAGTTTTTGGAAATGGCCAGAAGAGGTAAAGAGTATTTAATCACCATTTATCAATTATTTGGAGGGGGTCCATTGATTCAGGGAGTTCTGGAAAGGCTTTGAAGAGCTCCCACAGCTCCATGGATAGTACCCTTAATGGTGCTGGGCCTAGGATGAACAGATTAGTCACGAATTCAGCTGTCCTGACAGAACAGATCACTCTTGCAAGTACTCATAGTGTAGCAAGTAGATGGGCTGTATGAAAGCCAAGGTCTGTCAGTATGTCTTTCAGAATTTCCCAGTGGATAAGAAGTAGACATTAACAAATGTAAAAATATATCCAATAGGCTTTGCAATGTTCAGCTGTTTTAGATAAATGTAAATCTCCAGAAACATATTTTCTCTTCTTTAAGAAAACTACCATCTCGGCCACTTTGTCTCAAAAGTGAAATCGTAAAGAAGCCCCTTTAACGTGGTGGTTCTCTTTTAGCATCAGACAGCTGGACTGCTTCCTTGTGAGTTGTTAACTATCCTTGAGCCCAGCAGAAGTGGCTGTTAGTAAGACAGATGTGATAACAGACTTTAGCAAGAGGAATTTACAGAGGTTTCTATTTAAAAGATTTCTTTTTTATTTTTATTTTAAATATCGATCCCCAGTTCCCCCTCCCTCTCTCCCACCCTCCCATGTCCCCCTCTCACCCCCTTCACTCCACATGTAAGGTGATGCATTCCAGGAAGGGTCATCGAAATGTGTCAAGTAATTTGTTGTAGGAACTATGCCCTCCCTCCTGCCTCTAGGTTAAGGGAGTATCCCTCCATAGGGAATGTGCTTCCAAAGTCCTTTTGTGCACCAGGGATACATCCTGGTTCCACTGGCAGAGGTCCCTTAGACTGCCCAGGCCTTCTAGCTGAGACCCATGTTCAGGGGGTCTGAGTCAGTCCCGTGCTGGATTCCAAGCTATTAGTCTGGGGGTCCATTAGTTCCTCCATGTTCAGGTAAACTGTTGCTATGTGTTTCTGCATCCTGGTCTTGTCCTCCCTCTCTCCATCTGGATTCTAGTTTGGCTCAGTCTTTAGTTGTGGGTATTTGCTTCTGTTTCCATCAGCTACTAGATGAGGGCTCCATGATGGTGGATAAGTTAGTTGTTTATCTCATTATCAGGGAAGGACATTTATGGTAGCCTTTCCACTCTTGCACAAATGGTTAGTTTTGGTCAGTCTTATAGGTATCTAGACATTTCTCTAGATGCAGTTTTCTCTTCAAACATAAATTGGCTCCCTCTTTTTTGGTCTCTCTCTCTCTCTCTCTCTCTCTCTCTCTCTCTGTGTGTGTGTGTGTGTGTGTGTGTCTGTCTCTTCTCTCATTTATTTATGAGAGTATGTGTGCATGTGCAGGTGCACGCGTGCGTGCGTGCGTGCGTGCGTGCGTGCGTGTGTGTGTGTGTGTGTGTGTGTGTGTGTGTGTGTGTGAGTGTGTAGGTTCCCTCATAGGCCAGAAGAGGGGCATAGGATCCTGACAGAGGTGAGGAAGCATATGGTAGTGAGTTCCCCCACATCAGTGCTGAGAACAATCTTGAGTCTTCTGGAAGCACAGCAAGTGTTCTCATTCACTGAGCCATGTCTCTAGCCTTGAGTTTTGCACGTCTAAAATTTCATAAACTTTTGTTTTGGCATGGATATTCAAGCCATTCATGTTAGTGCAGAATGCACTTCTTGAAGAGATGCTACATAGAATCACAGCATACTGCTTGATGGATAAATGAGGTTTAATGCCCTCCCCTAAATAAGATTTATAATCTCACTCGGGAAAGAATTTTAAGAGTGTTTAGGCCTATGAGTAATTCCTATCTGTCTGTGCTCATAAGAAATTTCAGTTTACTGAAAAGGTAGACTTTCCATTTATATTGCTTAGAGTTATCTCCATTCTGAATCTGAAACTTTACTTTCCAAATATTGCAGATTTGACTAAGAATAGCTATTCTATTATATTTTGCTTTCTTCATTGTTTTTTCTTTATGATGTTGAGATTGTGAAAGATCCACTGGACAAGAGTTGCTCTTGGTGGGTTTATGGGTCAGAATTGTTCCTCTCCTAAACTGTAAAATTTCATCACTAGCACGAAGAATCAGTTTTCCAAGCATATCTGCTGCAGACAGAGTAAAATTTGTTTATATATATTGGGAAGAAAACGTTATGTATACATTCTGACTCAAGTTTAAAGATTTGGTATTGATTGCGAAGTGCTTAGTTTAGTTTAAGTTTTCCACTGATACTTGGAATGAATTTAAGTGTTTATAGTTTTCAAGGTGATTCACTGGATTGGAAATGTAGAGTATTTAAATCTATATTCAAAAAAGAAAATGAAAACAAATGAAAGCCAAGAATTTTACATTTTTTTCCTTGTCAGTGCAATTTTACTTAATAGTACTGACCATACATTTTTCATACATATGTCTAAACATATGCACCATAGGTGTAATTTTTTTTTATTTTTCTAACAAGAAACATTTTTGGTAAGAATAAAAATCAAAACATTTGGTTACAAATTATCAGAAAACTATGCAGTGCTTCTGTTCTTCATGCTGTTTCATTCTGTTATTCCTCAAAAATAAAAAAAATGGCTTAGGGAAAGTTGACCTATTTTATGACTTTACTTTTACATTAATAAATTTAGAGTATTGAATACAACCTTGGACAGTAAAATTTAAACTTCATAACTGAAGGTGTATTGTTCAGTACTATATTCATGTGATTTAGGAAAACCATTGTCACACAGAAGGCACTCAACAACTGTCAAAAATGCATTTTTTTCCTTTTAGGCCCAGGATGGTCACATTTTCTTGAGACTATATACAGCTCTGGGAATTAAAGATTACATCTTGAGAGAGAATGCTGAACTCCACTGGAGAGTTCAGCTGACTTTCCAAAGTAATCACAAGATTTTGGCCATCTTGGATACAGGGTACAGCTCTGGGAGCTCTCTCTCTCTCTCTCTCTCTCTCTCTCTCTCTCTCTCTCTCTCTCTCTGTCTCTGTCTTTCTGTCTCTCTCTCTCTCTCTCTCTCTGTGTGTGTGTGTGTATTTTATGAGTTTGGTGTTTCTGTATGTGACATTTGTATGTGTGTGTTGTTTGTGTGTACATGTATGCATGTGTTATTTGTGTGTATGTGTGGTGTTTATGAGTATATGCATCTGGAGATATAATGTTAGTTCTTGTTAAGCTTGGTATTGAAAAGCTTAACATCTTCACTAATTCTAAACTCATATAATACTTAGAACCAAAGGCAGAGGTAGGAAATGTTCCTGACTTTCCAGAGTAGAAACTGAACTATAGTAAAACAGAGATCTGCTCAATGTCCCATCTATATCAAGAACAGATTGAGTTAAAACCCGATTAATCTTGTTCAATGTCAGCACTTACAGCACCTTTCTAGTTTGAGGGACTTGGGACTGGAAATATGTTAACTTGAAAGCTAAACCAGAAAGAGACACATTTTGAACCTTATGGTAAAGAGGGGTATGTCAAGTACAGGCATTTTTTAAATGGAAAAATCATATAAGTTGTGACAACACTACTTTTCCATTTCCTGGCTTGTCAGTTCATCAGTCAAGGAGGTTGACACAATCATATACACACATATATGTGTTTTTCTTCTGTATCTGTGACTTCATTAAACTAAATGTTAGGCAATATGAAGTCTGCTTGATTCTAATTCATTCTTTGTGTATATATACATATGTGTTTGGTTTCTATTTCTAGGGCTGTGTTTAGGCAAACAGTTCATGCTCACCTTAAACTTGCTGTGTATCTGTCTGTCTTCTAATTTAGGATCTTCTTTCCTTAGCTACTGAATCCTGGTATTACAGGAATGCCCAACTACATCATATTTTTGAAAAAGCTTTTGTATACATATACAATTTTCCAAGGATGAAAGCAGAAAATTCTATAATTTGTCTAAATAACTGCTTGGTATTTTTAGAAATGCAGTAGAGGAGAAGGGAAAAGGCCATCTTTACATACTGCTGTAGAAATCAGGGTGAATGTTTCTCAAGAAGTGGACAGTAGAAATACTGTCATTCATGTCTAATACTTTTGCACATCCACCCATGTGACCACAGGACAGACTGCTGGAATATCTGCACTCACTTCCGCATCATTCATTAAAGTCAAGTAGTCGTCACAAATAAAAATTTAACATTATTCTGTCCATGATAAAAATAAATGTTCCTTGTTTTACTTAAATATTAACTCTGCAAAAGCAGCTTAAACTGTTCTTTTCTGCTTCCACCATTGTTTTGCATTGTAAAATTTCCCTATTATTTTCAATAAAGCAAGGACATTGACTGGATTTCTCAGTGTCTAACTCTGAGTGTATATGCATATTAGCATGTGTATAGGACTATGTGTGTGGGAGGTGCATGTATATTCATTTGTATGTGTGTGTTGGCTGGCCCTCCACCCAAAAATTAGATAGGTTCTCCGGATCTGAATTCACTTTCTTGACAAATGCTTTGTCTGCTGAGCTTTGTTCCCAGCCCTCAGAGGCAATTAATGGATGCTAAGAGAGGAAGACCCAGTTTTCTCCAGGAGCAAGACCCTATCAAGGGATAGGTTACCCAATCTCAAAACTTAATAAAATAAATGTTAACAAGTAGAAATCAACCCTATCTCAAAATACAAGTAAGCAAAATAATAAATAAATAAATAAATAGACACAGATATACATACAATGCTTTAGGAAATTTCATTGAAATTCAAATTTAATGCTTTATTTTCTTTTTTTGATACCGGATTTTTCTATGTAGCCCACACAGGCCTGGAATTCATTACGTATCTCAGGCTTCTCTCACACACTCAGGAATCCTCCTCCTTTTTCCATCTGACCTCTGGCTTTAAAGTTGAGTGCCACCAAGCCTGGGTAATAATTTTCTTAATGTGAATGGTTCACATTATATATGTTGTAATTATAAATGTTATAATTGAACAATGGAAGATATTTTGTGTTCATAAGAATCCTTTTGTTAAAATAATTCAGTATATATAACTTTTTCAAATTAGCCAAAAGATTTCAAGAAGTTCTGGGAGATTATGATTACAATAGTGTAATCTTGAGATTCAGTTAATTCTATTTTGGCACGACCAGGGTTAAATTTTGAAGTGCTTTTCTTGTTTTCATGAGTCACAATGAGTCACAGTTCTTGCTGTAAAACAACTTCACTTTTCCTACTTTTGTTCTGTTTTTGCCTTAATTCTGTCCTATGATTAGGCTGACAACTTTTCAGAGTGGGTAGGGAGTATATTGCTACTGGTTGTGATGAAAGTTGGAAACACATTTTTAATTACAGGACATCTAATTTCCTTTAAAATTGGTTTATTACCAATTGTTCTAAAAATGTAATTTGTAGTAAGACATTCATCATTTCAGAGTGATTCAAGCACTAAAATTTTGTGGTCAATGTTTACTTTCTGGATGTCTCTAAATTTCACCATTAGATTTCACCATTGATTACATGTAATTTCTATATTCATTTTCTGTGCCAATATTTTAGTTAGAAATTTCACTTGCAAGCTATAAAATTTTTAAAAAAATAGTTTGGAATATTAAGCAATATTAAGCATTTTTTCTTAAAATATACAGTTTTTATTTAGCATTTGCATTTAAGAAATTATATGAAGATTATCTGTAAAAATACATTATTGTCCTAGAATTATACAAATAGAGGTATGCTTTGACTGTAGTCATCAGGGCACTTTTTAAGACATTTGTATTTATTTATGTGTGTCGGTATGGCACATATGTGGTTGTAGTTGAGGGAGACAGAGGGAGGCCTCAGGTCTCCTGGACTTGGAGTGGCAGGTGGGTGCTGGGAATGGAGGTTCTCTTAAAGAGCAGCATGTGCTCTTCATCAGGAAGTAATCTCCTCTGCCTCATCATTGGAATGTTTCATGGTTCCACTTTAAAACACTAACATCACATGTGCCTTAAGACATTGAATCTATGGAGCATCTGCAGGTTAAAAGGTACTACTTACATGTAGGCTAAAATCTGAAAACAGCCGGGATGAGTTCCTAAGTTTTTACTGGCTGCTTAAAAATTTTATTTAAAAATTGTATTTAGCTTATTAAAATTCAGTATTGTCAATAAAAGTGAATTCTTTTATATAATTCAAATTGTTTAATTAATCACCTCTTTCATTTTGAAGCATCACTCAAAAGACTAATCTGTGTATTTTATGTGTGGTATATATGTGCTGGTATAAGGGGCCAGTTGTATGTGTCCTTGAACATGCATGGGGAGGCCAGAGGTGGACCTCAGATGTCTGTCTATCTGTCTGTCTGACTGTCTGTCTCTCTGTTTTACACCTCAAGACAGAATCTCTAAATGGGCTAGAATATTGTCATTTTATCTAGGTCAGCTGTCCGTGCGGGTGACACGGGTCTGCCTATCTCAGCCTTTCAAGGCTAGCATTATGGGCACCTAAAGCCTCATCCACCTTTGACTATGAATACTTGGGGTTGGCCTTCAGGTCTTCTTGTAAAGAAAAATCTCTGAGCTACTGAATCATCTTTCCAGCCCCCACAAACACCACATTTTAATATGCATCAATTGTGTCATTCACTTACTCCATAAAGATCTACTTATGTAGAGTTGAATATAAGATTTAAGTACTCATCAACCATAGGAACTATGGTTGTACCAACTAGCCTTACAAAAAATTAAACACTGTGTCTGGGCAATGAGGGAGAGAGTAATATTGCCTCTGTGAGAAATCCTAATGGGTTTTGTTTTGTACTGAAGAAGCTCATTAATGAATGTGTAGAGAGAAAGTGATGAAATGCAATAGTACAATTATCAACTGCAAACTATCACATTGTTTTAAATATTCTTTTTATATTTCATGTGCATTATTTAATTTTTCTTATCCTAGCTAAACAGTCATACTTCTAATCTCTCCCAAACCTGAGTTTTTTCTTTTCTTTTTATTTTGCTTTGAGTGTTTAAGGAAGAGATAATTGGCAAGGAATATGGGTGGCCATTAAAATTTTGAGTTTTAGAATATTAAGAAAAATCAAATAAAATAACAAAATATAAATCAAGGATTAACAAAATAAAAATGAAATCAACAAACCTTGTACACCTGGGTACTAAAAATTAAAGTCCTAAAGTTCTGATTATACATAGCCCAGGTCTTTGAAAACATAATTTGCTCTCTAACAAACTAAATACCAAAATGCCAAGACACACTACTATTTCTCTTAACATGTGACAAAACTAAAGTGTGTGTAAAAACAAGTAATCTACTGGCTTATCTTCAGTTACCTTGCTAGCTACTCTCATTTCTTTTTTAATTGTGCTCCTACAGTCAAATACTGACACAACTGCTGAAATAGACTCACTCATACATGAGTCTGTCACACTCCGATAATGTGTCTGTCATGATGTTAAAACAGTCATTTGCTGACATATTTTATGGCCATGAACATGTTTCTGAAACCAGCAAAAAGGATTGGCCTTTAAAAAATAAGCAAGAGCTGCATTTCCTTCTAGTGAAACGACATATAATTTGGAGTAATAGAGTGTCAATAGTGACTATACAAAATTGCTCGAAAGTGGACATTTCCATGTCATCTTTTATCGGGAAAAAGTTGTCCTTTATCAGCCAGCAAACACTTTATTGAATTAAAAGCCTTTCTTTTTTCAGATTCTGAAAATGTTTATTGCACAAGGTTTAGAGTTCTGAGCTTCTCTAAATGTACAGGACAGCAATTTTTTAAAGAATTAAGTGTTGATGCTGTGCAGAACAGCACTCTGTTCTCAGTGCCCCTTCATTTATATCAGGCCATGTCCAAACTGACTTTTGTATTTAAT
Organism: Cricetiscus sungorus; assembly: GCA_030556225.1. NCBI lineage: Eukaryota > Metazoa > Chordata > Mammalia > Rodentia > Cricetidae > Cricetiscus > Cricetiscus sungorus. The sequence continues at coordinate 34,897,678 of JANBXA010000132.1, read as the reverse complement.
AACCTTTATCAGAAAGTGTAAGGATAGTCAGTGAAAATTTATATATAGAAACATAAACATCTGTGTTGCCCAGCTTGTGTCCAATGATATGATTTATTGCAGAAACCCTTAAAATATATCTTAGATAAACTTCAATTATTTAATAAGTAGGAAATACTTTCAAAAATGATGACATAGATGAGTGCAGTACATGAATTAAAAGATTAAACATGAACACATAATAATTTGTTTTGTGCCATTGAAATTGGGTAGATAAATATGGTATGGATACTTAAATAATTATGTTTATAAAATTTAGTGTCTTTGTTTATAGTGATTTATTCTTGAAAATACTTCATAGTCCTCATTCTGTAGTAAAATTTACACAAAGAACAGCTCAATATAGTTTATAATATTGTCCTATTTTGATTGGTCAGGGCACCAATATTACTTGCCTATGTATTTGTTAAAATGGGAATTCTTAATGAATTATAAAATGGTTTACAATTCCCCAAACTCCTTAATAGTACATACACATAATATACATCTTATATATATGCATACACATATATTAAACACTGTTGAATTATGATGACTTTCTCATGCATCAGGATTTGATAGTTTTAAAGAAATTATTAGAAAGTATTTAGTGTCCATAATACATAGGCATTTATGTCCAATATCAGCTCTTTGACAAACATGGAAATCCAACCTGCCTCATGGAAGCTTGTGTCTAGAGAAACATTTGTCTTCTTTTAAAAAAAGAGAAAACATTATTTCCTTTCATTTCAGTTACACAGCTCCTTTGTTCATTAAGCTAATTACTCTAGTCTACATTCACGCCTTTCATCTACCTTGTTTCTCCAGCTTGATCCTTTCCCAACCCCGAATCGACTGCTACTGAACAGTTGAAGCTGAACAGGAAGGAATTGCAGGTGTCAACTCACAGTTTACAAATATGACATCTCCTCTGGCATAGCTGGAAATATGAAATATTGATTTATGTGCAGTAAAAGGTCTTATAAAAATGATCACATACACATGAGAGATTAATGCGCAGGAGATCAATAGAAATTTCATTCTTGACGCTAGACTGTCACCTATGGTGAAATGCTAAAATACAGAAATCAATATTATCTATGAAATGTCAAATTTATTATAATTATGAGGATGAAAGCTGGCCAAGTGGCTCCCAGGAGAGAAGGAGGGATAGGTTACTGCGCTGAAGCATCCTTCATGTCCCTTGTTCACGTGCTGCCAATTTGAGAGCAATATTGGTGCAGGGGGTTTTCAGGCATTATGTACTGCTGTGAAGTAACAAATTCCTGCTGGAATATTTAACTCTTGAAATTGACAGTAATACAAGTGTCCACATAGTCAAGAGGCTCAGAACTTTTAGCTCCAAAATATGGAGAACATTTTAAGTGCAGATTTTAATGTGGTATGTGTACCACAGCCCACTGCTTAGGAAAATTGAGCTTTTACAGACAGGATTAATAAGACCTTGCTGCAATTTTATTCAAACTCATGTTCTTTCTCTCCGGTGGTAGTGGAGGTGGGGGGAGTGGTGGTGGGGGGAACTTAAATTATCTATTAGTAGGCTTCACATTTTCTATAGTTTAAGCCATTAGTTTGATTCTCAGAAATTGGCATTCAATTTCCACTGCTAGGCAGCAATTCTCTGAAAAGATTTTTATGAGTTTGTGGCAGTCTACTAGTCTCATGTATCAAGTTTAATAGAGTCTTTGAAAAAGTAACACAAAGCTAAAATTTTATGAGCCCATAAGAAAACAATAAAATGAGGCTATTTTTTCTTTATTTTTAGTGGAGAGAGTTTTTTTTTTTTATAAAGAATTTCAAGTTAATAGTAAAAAGAAAACCATGCTTCTAGTCCTATATCCTCCATATCTATTGACAAAGAGTGTTAAGCCCATATTAATATCATTATGGATCATTACACTAGTTGTAAGCGCTGTTAATGCATACTAGTTGTGTTATACGTAATTCTTATAGAGACCGAGTTGTGTGTGTGTGTGTGTGTGTGTGTGTGTGTGTGTGTGTGTGAACAAAAGGAAAAATGAATGCATCTGGCCAACAAGTGAATTAGAAAGATTGGTGGAAAATGCCAAGTGCACTGTAGGTGGTATAGGTAGTCAAGGGAATCTGTTGTTTGGTCTCAGTTAACATTCATAAAACTTCCTTGATTCAAATTTTAATGCTTTGAAAATTTAAACACCAGCTATACTGACAGTTCTATGTGACTAGTATGTCCATTTTATTACCGATAATCCATATTTGAAGTTCCCAAATATTCATGAAATAAATGGTAAAGAAAGTGAAAATAAGTACCTGCCACTGTGCACTTGTACCAAGGAGTGTGGGGTAGGGCATACTTTTTCATTTTAATCTTAATACTCTTTATCTTTAGAAATCATAGATGAAGATAGGTTTTTGGTAACAACTCTAGGGATGTAGCCATCATTTCTGGCTCAAACATCTGGCTGTTATTGTGCCCCATTTTATAGTACCCCTCAGTTTATAATATTCCCTTGCACTGAAGCTTTATGGGAATCACATTAAGTGAGATCTACTATATATATATATATGCATATATTAGATATAACATATAGATATTATATATCTCTATATAGATATAAACACGTGAAAATTTATATATATAAATATGTTTGAAAAGTATATTTTAATATATATTATTGAAAATAAGATTTTGTCAGACATTGTATTCTAATCATTACCTTCCTTTAACTTCTCCCAGATACTCCCCAAATCCCCATCTGTCCAGCTCTATACCTTTCTTTCTTTCTCTCCCTCCCTCCCTCCCTCCCCTCCTCCCTCTGTCCCTCCCTCCTCTCTCTCTCTCGATCTCTCTCTGCCTCTCAAGTGTTTCTTTCTTGTCTAGACTCAGGATTAGCTGGGGATGTTTGCCTAAGTGGAAGTTCAACCACCAATGTCTAGTTTCTACTCTCACCTCCAGGTGCTGGTGTTAAAAGTGTACAATGTTGTTTCAATTACTAATATTCAGACCCCTTATGAGTAACTTACCCTTTTTTTCTAATTCTTCAATGTGCTGGCCCACCTGTATGTAATCTTAGCATTTATGCGGAGGGGCAAAATGATCCTGGAACAAGCAGGCAAGTCAGAGAATCTACTTCAGTTTAAAAACGAAGTGGAGAGCAATTGAGGAAGATACCCAATTCAACTATTTGTCTTTAAATACCCATGCACAGAGGTTTACCCACACATATGCAATCATACATACACACAAATATACATGCAAATATATGCACACACTACACATCCATGTGTTTCTAAAAGTCACAGGATGGTTTCACAGATTCTGAGCAGACCCCACATAAATGCCATTCAGTTTATGAGTGTTGAACAAATATGTACTGTATGCCAGACATAGGGATAATATGATGGGACAAAGAAGCAGTACTCTTCTAGGATTTCACAAAGCATGACTAACTGGGTGATATTTAGAAGTGGAAACTGGTCAGAAAAGGTAATTACACTTAGAACATACAGAAACCAACCCAAATCTACAAATTTTTCTATTCTCAGCTCAAATAAAAAATTGATTTCCATATTCTTTAGAAAAGAGCTGGACTGTAGACACTGACAATATAACCTATGGAGTTCTTTCTCACCCACTGTTACTGAATTATTTACTCACCCTAAATATTATCTCTTTTGGCCAGAATTGTGGGATTATTATTACTGCCAAATATGGAGGTTGGGGGCTCATAAACTTTCTTTCAGTTGGCAACATAAACACTTCTTCTTTTTTTAAATCTGAAAAATAGATAAAGATTTATTTACTTTAAAAATGCTGTAGCATTTACACAATTTATAAATAGAGATTTGGGGAGATTTTCCACTCTATATGGCTTCTTAAGGTTCCCCCCTCCTTCTGTACCTCAAGTACCCAAAGCAGTTAAAGTTAATGCTTAATGCAACCCAGTTGAAGAGATAGGCATTTCTTGCAGTCAGGTCTCAATTAAGAGATAAAAGACAAAGAGTGCAAAGCGCTTGATAAAGCTAAGAATACAAGGCCAGCCATGGATGTGCTTGAAGCTGTCCATAGCGATAACTGGATAGTCAGCTGGAATCTTCTTGAATTGAAGTGGGTGCTCTAACTTATCAAATTCCACATATGGGGAAATTATTGGTGCCTACAGTGGTGATTAACACTAACCCACTGGGTCAGAAACAAGCTGGGATAAAGGTGAAAACTGTGTCTGACTATCAACACCAAATACATCCATTTAGAGAAAGATAGCAGAGGGTTTTTCTCTTTCTATATCTTCAGTTGCGCAGGTTGTCAGTCAGGCCACACGGTTAACACTGCATGTAGAATGCTCTCTATAATGTGCAAATTGCAGTGCACATTAAAATGTAATCGACTTTAATAAGTCACATGAAGATTACATTTTAAGATAATTGTTTGCATGTTTATGTGACACACCAAAAATATTTTCCTGCTTTGTTTACAGTATTTCCTCTTTGCCTTTGAAACATGATTGCAACTATTGGCACCAAATAACTTCCTCCTTCTCATAGTTAGAGTTAAAGTTAGGAAGGACCATTTTTTTTTATTTTTGCAATCATTATTTATAATGTAATGTTCATACACCCCTGGATCTTATTGAATTTCAAAGTAAAACTTATCATGATGGTATAGCTATTTAAAACTACACTCTGCATCAATAATTAGGATACTTGAATTACACTGAAAATTTTATAAGTTCTACTATTTCAATTCCTGTGTAGGCAAAAATATTTGAGTGATAATTTTTAAAATACAATGAACATCATAGCCTGGGTTCCCTGACAAGTCTATTCACTTGGAATATAGCCAATTATCAATGATTTATTAGAACAGATGAGAATGAAATTAGGGGAAAATAGATATGACAAATAATCTCCCAATTTCACATTGTTCATTCATTTAAAAGTACTTTTCCACTCAGCCACCAGTGAAATCATTTACAAGTAATGACATTTAGCTGAAAAGATTTTCATCTGCCTCCCCCCCCCTTATCCATCCTGTAGAATAAGTACCAATGAATACTAAAACAATCCATTGGGTTAAGAGACAAAAATAAGTTCTTATTAGCCTACACAGATACTGTGCTTTTATCAAGTAGCAAAATGACTATTTGAGACTTGGTAACAAATAAGCATTTTAAAAAATAAACAAATGGACTAATAAACAGAGTTTGGGCGATATAACTGAGTCGGTTAAACTACTTTTTTTCTAAAAAAGAAATCCAAAAAATCATTGCAATGAATAATTGAAATCACTAGTTTTTTTCTGGTTCACTTTACATAGAGCCCACCACTGAAGAACAGGTGCATGGTTTAATCATGTATGACCAATTGCCTAATTATATTAATGTTGCTAATACATGCCATCTTACCCAGAAAGATTGTAATTTTCTTCTTCCTGAGCCATGCAGCAATAGGTTAATATACTTATTGCCTGGTGATCTCCAGAATAACAGGCAAATTTTCCAATCATTTTCTATTGAAACAATAGAATTAATTTTTCCTTTATCTGTTGGAATATTATGACAGGAAAGCTGGTACTTTGGTGAAACAATACAGCTGTGTTTTGGGAGGAATCTTTAAGTTCTAGGCAATACAAAAATTCAATTGAAATAGCAACAGAAGAAATTTTGGCCTGTATCTTTAACTAAAGATTTCGGTCAAAATCTCAAGACATACTCAGATTTCCAGGAGTCCAAATAACCAGTAGAGTCCAGACTTTCTGGCTCCTGTCTGTGACCTCAGTGCTGCTCCAGACGCAAAAAGCTCTCCTTGCAGAAGTAATGCTGGTAGCCTGTATGGTGCTAAGCTTGTTCTCTCACATCAGTTCTCTCTGACCTGGAATGGGTTCTGTATGTTTCTGGACTTGGGAGTGTGATCAACATGGATGGAGTCACAGGCTGGGAGGGAGCAGACACAACTTTCCAGGAAGCACTGAGGCACTGTTCTAGAAGAAGGAGAGGCAGGAACAGAAGCTATACATCTCAAGAAATGTAGACACATGGTAGAAATACCAGAAAAGTGAAAAAAAAATCTCTGAAATTATTTGTAGCAAGCAACTGGATTATCTTTAAGTATCAAAAAAAAAGAAAGAAAGAAAGAAAAAAAAGAAAGGGAAAAAGCAAGTTACAACCAAGTGTTATGCCCCAAATGGTGTTTATAAATATCCAGGCCTACCACAATATTTTTTTCATGCATTTAGTTCCATAGTTGAGAAATGTGATCAGGTATCTGGAGGGTTGCATACTTTGGAGGAGGAGTATGAATATATAAACTTTCTTGTTTTTAATTCAGCCTGATTTATTTGAAGGCAGTTAAGGAACCCAAGCTGTGGAAAAGCTAGGTGGATATTGTCTCCATTTGGGATACTGGACAATGTGTAGATTATTGCCATTGCCAATGACTGTGTACAGAACATTTTCTCTGTTTCTCTATCTGTATCTCTCCCTATCTCTTAGTCTCTCTCTTTCCCTTTTCCTGGTATAGAGTGTTGCTATATATCCCAGGCTGTCCAGGAAATTATATCTACAGCCTCAGCCTTTCAATGGACCTGGATTACAGGTACATACAACCACAGCTGACTGGCCACACCATTTTTAATGCCATAAGCAGAAATTGTATTACTGATTGAAACTGGAAAGAGGAAAACAATGTATACTTGATGACTTTCAATACCGACCCAAACAATGTACAGATACAGGCCTGTTGTGGTGGTGTATGCCTCTGATACCAGCACTCAGAAGACAGAGACAGGAAGGTATCTGAGTTCCAGGTCAGCCTAGTCTACAGAGTGAGCTGCAGTCCATCTAGAGCTACACAATGAGAAAAAACAAAATGAAACAAAACACAAGATCTTAAATTAAAAAGAAATCTGTCCCTCTGTCAACTTTGTGTTCTCTCTCTCTCCCCCCCCCTCACTTGCTCTGTCAAATAACCCATTGAAGCCCATTTATGCTGCCCACATAATCCTGGGTGTGGGACCACCTACTAGATCATGACCATCAGGGGCCCTTCTCCCTCCATGGTAAAATATTGACTGGCTTGATCTTGGACATATTTAATACTGGCACTTACAGATGCTGGGAGCTCATGGGTAGGATGATTCTGCCATGTTTAGAAGACACAGTTTTGTCCTCCTGGTCTTCTTAGATTCTTAGATTCTTACCCTTAGATTCTTAAAACCTTCCACCTCCTCTTCTGTGATGGTCTCTGAGTCTTTGGGAAGGGGATTTGGTACAGATGTTCCAAATACAGCTGAGCACATCTCTCCGACAGTTTTTTTTTCTGCACTTTGACCAGGTGTGCATTTCTGTGTTAAGGACCATTTACTTCACAAGGCCATTTCTCTGATAATGTCTGATTATAAGATCTTACCAGTAACATTACGTTTCATACTATTCTAGTCTCTTTTGGTAAGTAAAGGAATGAAACATTTTGGACTCTAGAATCTCTCAATTGTGAGTGAAATCTTGTATGCTCTGTCTTTTAGTTTGGACTTTTGTTTGACTTTGCTTTCTCTTTTGATGGCTATTACTGAAAGAACACTTATTCTTTACGTTCTGTTAATGGTAGTGAAAATATTCTTGGCTTACTTACAATTTTAAGCTCCATTTTCTCAACTTTACATTTCAGAGTTTCTAAACCATAGTTATTTGGCTAATATTAAAGTCCTTCTGGTTTTTCTTTTTTTTTTTTATTGATCTGAGACACAAATATAATGTTTTTAAATGATTGCTTATGATGTCTTCTCTACCATTACAAACTTACAACATTTTTATTTCAACCTATTTTATTTTTCTTCAATTCATCAGGATAGAGAAATTCTTGTCAAACCAGGTAGTCTATTCTACTTTCATATTATTTTCTAAATAATCTTAGGTCAAATCTATACACTTGTGAAGCATTTTATATACTGAATTAAGCTGATGGCACAGGGCTTATGTTGAGTTTTAGATAAGGCATTACATTTCAGTGTATCTTGAATTGCTTTCACATTTTCCAAGTAGTTTAATTTGGACCAATTTTATGGGAAGACATCTAAGACATCTATAAGGGGTAGCCAAAAGGTCTCTGGGCCCACATATCCTCCTTTCTGACAAAGTCTCTTGAAACAGGGGTGAGTGAGTTGTCCTCTCTTCATGCTTCACTCTAAGAAAGCCTCTGAGACTCATGATTAGTCTGGTCATTACTTGAACCATTAATGTTTGAAGTCAGCAAGGTATAGGAACTGGACAAGGAATGGATGAGGAATTAGGTCTCAATTTCTATGGTTATACAAGAAAATCCTGTGCAGTTGCACAAAAGGAAATTTTTTTAAAAGTAGAATTGACTAAAAATAAAATTAGTGTGAGTTACAAAAGTATTGCACAAATTTACTTCATATTGTTTTTTAATATGAGGTGAAAAAAGGAGAAAGGGAACTGGAGATAGTTATTAAGGTTGGAGATACATCAGGGCCAGAGCTCAGTGCTGCATTACATAGAAATGGGAACAGGTCATTTTTCCCCATAGCTTTCTCTCCCTCTAATGGTTGTTTATCCATTCATTCTTCCATGTAACACTAAGTGATGCATTTTAAGTTTTCTATATGCAGATACTGACATAACTATGTTATCTCATTTAATTCTTCCCAAATTTAGAGTCTACGTAGATCTTTAAACTAAATACTCTTGATGACATTTTACAGACTGAAACAACTAGGCAGAGAGAAACTTATTAAGTAACTGAAGTGATATGGTCAACAAATGTTACCTGTAGGGCTGGGAAGGTTAAAGCATAGTAAAACACAAGCATGTAATAATATGATACGCAAAATATTCCAGATGCTTCAGAGAGGTGAGACTAGGAGAGGCAGGAGAACAGGAATATATGGCATCAAGGGATTAGAGAAGGACCTAGAAATTACCACTTAGGAGGAAAGTTGAGGGCATGTAGCCAGTAGCTATGCAAGTCTCTTCAAGTAGAAAGGAACCTACTGAGTTTTGATGAAAATAAAATGATGAATGTTTGCTGGCTATTGTCAAATGCACTTCAATAAAAGTACTATCTACTTAGAGATCCACTAAGATGGAGGGGAGTGGAAATGGTTTTATTTTTGCAATATTTTAGTATCTCTGCTGTGCTTTCTCAGGTTTCATCAGCACTTAGGTATAAGAACATGTATTTAAGTTCTCCAAAGAGTCAGAGCTAATAGAATATGTCATAGAGGATTTATTACAGGAGTTGGCCTACAGTATGGATTTTGGTAGAAACCACAGTCTACCATCTATACCCTAGTCCCCAAAGCTTATTTTGTAGTGTCATTATAAACTACAATATGTAGATTGTAAGTCATGAAGAAACATGTTTATCAAAGCAGCAGGGCAGAAACTACTTTTCCTAGCCCATTTTCCCACCAACGTATGTGTCCATACCAAGAATGACGACAAACACAGGAAAAGCTTGAGCAAAAGTTTTGTCAAAGAACACTAAAGCTTTCCAGCTCCCCTCCTACACATTGTTACAGAAAATAAAAGGGAAGGAAATAAGGCAATGAAAGACAACCAAGAGAGTTACCAAGTGGGTTGTTTCCTTCCTCTTGGCAATTCTTGGAGTGATCCCAATAGGCCAACCATGATGCCACAAGTGCAAAGAGTGTTAGTCAAATTGAATTACATCTAAATTGTGCTTCTGTGTCTTGTACTGTTTGACTGCAAGCATGTTTAAGGAGTCCTTGACTCCTTGCTCATGACAGAACCTAGAGTCCTGTACAGGAGTGGTTAGGCAAGGCAGAGCTGTAGATTATTACCATTAGTCTCTCATCGCCTATGTGTGATGGAAACAACTTGAAAATCTGTATCTGTAACCAGAAAATGAAGAAGTAAGATATTAATTCTAGATTCAATGTGACTCACTGCTAAATCCATGTGCAACTTCACTGAGCAGAGGGTCTCAGCTGAGTCAGACTTTTTTCTTTTCTTTTCTTTTCTTTTCTTTTCTTTTCTTTTCTTTCTTTTCTTTTCTTTTCTTTCTTTCTTTCTTTCTTTTTTTTTTTTGTATGTGTGAATTTACAGTTCCTTTTCCTAAAGAAAGACTAGACTGGGGGTTAACCTGCTGTGATGATAATGCTGAAGCCTGTGATGACAAAGATGTCTTGTTCTAAGGTGAGTGGATGACGCATGGAAGGGAAGATAATTGCAAAGCCCAGGGCTCATAGACCCCTCTAGCTAGTTCCTTTTTACACTTAGACAAGTGTTGTCTTGAAAGGAAGGTAATCTTTGAGCTGTCCACATGTTTTTCAGAAACAGATGACTATAATGAGAGAACATAAGTTCAACATTATTGTTAAGGTGGGGTTATCAAACTTTTATTCATGTTCCTCTCATAATAAAGTTAAGTACTTTTTTTTCATACACAAAAAGCTGCTTCTCCTATCTGATCTCCCACCAACATGTGTCCTGTTTCTCTCTCTCTCTCTCTCTCTCTCTCTCTCTCTCTCTCTCTCTCTCTCTCTCTCTCTGTGTGTGTGTGTGTGTGTGTGTGTGTGTGTGTGTGTGGTCTATTTGCCCCTACTTACTCATAGCCATGTGTGAGCTTAAATACAAAGAGATAAAGAGATAGTATCTGCAAGATTTGAGTGATATGATTTTTAGTTAACAAAAGAACACCATGTTGATAACCAGAAATACCAGCAAACTACTTTTGTTTTGTTGACTTTGAAAAAAGATTGCTTACTATGAAAGTTCAGTAATTTGTAAAGCTGGAGGTCCTCACATTTTGTTGGTCAACTCCCAGGATTTGTTTGGATTTTGAATACACAGTGCTTCTATAATGAAAGAGGGATCGGCACTCTGGGTGTGTGCCCATCTTGCTTTCCTAATGCCTTCTGTTTCTTTTCTGAACATAGGAAGTAGATGCAGGGGTGGTTTTTCACCAATTCAGGCAGCTAGTTATCTAGTAACAGTAAAATTGCTTGGGGTTTTCTACAGAAAGTGGGGTAAATGAGATCTTTTATAATTGTTTACAGTCACTCAAATTAAATTTGAGGCAGCAGTTTAAAAAGTTACTTCCATCTGGTAAGGGTTTGGCTCTATCTTTTGTTTCTTGTTTACACAGGGGGAGAAATCTTTCTAGCAATTGTGTTCCTGAAGGTTAGTCACATGGACTGTTTAAATGGTTATTGACTTCTGTTTCCTGTCTCCAATGAATCAGGGCCACCATGGACTGTGACCAATCAATATGACTCCCCTGTCCTAGGCCACCAAGACTAGTTTGCCCAGATTGGGCTAAATAATTTTAGTTTGATTTACCATTTAGTGGAGATGGCAAACTAAAAGCTGATATTATTGTGAATAATGGGATTTTATGATATAGCAGATAATTTCTCTGGACAGGGCATATATATATTTACTCTATTTCAAAGATCCTAGGTAAGATAATGGAATTACTGTGAATATTTGCTTCTTATTTTTCTTTGAGAAGACATAGAGAATTTATTAATATTTTGGTAGTCTCATAGCAGATGAAGTAATTAACAGAGACAATAAAAACCAACTGTTAAGGTGCTGGTTTGTACTCTGATTGCTTTTCATGGAGATGGGACTGCATAGTGCACTCTTCCCTCATCTCTTTATGAGGATTTGGATGTCTCCTCCTTTTTCTCAATTTTGTTCCATGAGCAAAAGTTTGACAGAGAGACTAAGGTCCCAAGTAAAACAAAGAATGGACAAGTTTAGGGGAACAAAAATTTCCTCATGCCCATAAGAAATGGATTCAATATGACTCATAGGGGCTGCTGGCAGGAATGACTATTTTCAACACATTTTGGACATGCTGTGTGCTTGTTTTCTATTAGTTGATGGGAGAAGGGACTGTATTATTTTTATTATCACTAGTGTTAATAGAACAACTTTACCTGTGTTTTTTTCAAACTGGTGCAATATCAGTAAGTGAAGAAATTACAGTGAGAAAACTCAAAAATTCTGTGTTTGTTTTTTGTGACACCAAACATTAATTACTGGCCAGCTTATCACTCAGAAGTCCAAAGTGATCAATATATAATCCAATGAAAGTCTATTTAAAAATAAATAGATAGTAAATGAGTTTTTTCTTCAAATTATATTGAAAAAGACTAGGGAAAATGTAATTCTAGTTTTCAAAGGATTATTATCAAATAAGTTATGTTTCTTTGTATATTATTTTAAGCTATACAGTGGCTCACTGTCTAACAACTCACTGAATATTTTGTTGAAGATAAGTAATGACATAAGTGACAATGTATTAATTCAACATTTTACTCATCTTCTTTTTGGGATCTTCCATAACTGATAAATTAATTTACTTTCAAAATAATGTTCAAAAACACATTGTTGGTCAGACTAGCAAGAGAGGTTGAACTTGTATTGAAGGAATTAGAGTGAGGAGAGGAAGAAGAAAATGATGTAAATACAGCACACATATATGATATTAAAATTAAATTTAATTTGATAAAATAGTCTCCTTAATGCCTTGTACATGCTACAAAAAACAAATCTAGAGCAACCAGAGTCCTAAGAGGTAAGAGTTAAAGCTGTTAGATTGAACACATGGAAATGAACCCTCATTACCCTGGATATAGCTGTGGTGTCTTACATATGACACCAGAATAACAGCAGCAAAAGAATTCATATGTATTGGGTTGTGATGAAAATACAAATTTGCAGCCACTGTGAGAAACAGTTTGGCAATTCCTGAAGTAGTAAAACTTGGATCTACAATATAATCCAAAATTCCATTTGATGTATATACTCCAAAGAATTGAAAAAATGGGTGTTTAAACAAAAAACTTGTACATGAAAGTTCATAAAAACACTATTCATGAGAACCAGAGGGCTGAAACAACTTAGATGTTCTTTAGCCAATGCTTGGACAAAGGAAACATTATCAATATCTAGATATAACCAATTATATACAAGAGTTATCCATTTATCTACTACTAAGGTAATATGTATTTTGTCTGTTTTCTTTTTAAAATTATTTAAAAATTTATTATTATTATTATTATTATTATTATTATTATTACATCCTGACTGTAGATTTCCTTCCCCCCTCATTGTTTTTCCCCTACCCTCTCTCTGCTGTCCCCATCCACTCCTCCTCTGTTTCTATTCAGAAAAGGACAAGCCTCCCATAAATATCAACCAAACATAGCATATCAAGTTTTAGTAAGACTAGGCACCTCCCTTCATATTGAGGCTGGAAAAATCTACCAACTATGAGGAATTGTGTACCAAAAGTCAGCAAAAGAGTGGGAACACAGCCCCTGTTCCCACTGTTGTTAGTCCCATAAGATGATGAAGCAGCTTAAATCTTAATATCCAGAACCTGGAAAGAACCTAGATGTCCTTCAACAGAAGAATGGATAAAGAAAATATGGTTCATATCCATAACATAGTATTTCTCATCTTTTAAAACCAATGACAATATGACATTTGTAGGGAAGTGGATGGAGCTAGAAGAAAAATATCCTGAATAGTGTAACCCAGACCTAGAGAGATATGCTACATATTCACTTATTAGCTATAAAGTAAAGGAAAACAAAGCTACCCCAGATAGGCCAAGAGACAAGAAGGGCTCAAGAGTGTATGTTTGGATCTCCCTGGGAGATGGAAACCAAATAAATATTGTGGGTGGACTTGAGGCAGATTGGGGTGGGAACAAGAAGGATCAGATTGTCTGGGGAATGGAAGGGGAGAGTACTGAATAAGATGACTGGAAAACGGGGGCATTTGGGGGTGAGTTGGAAACCTACTGTAATGAAACTCCCAAGAATCTATGAGGGTGATCTTGGCCAATAATCCTAGCAATAGGGGATCTATAGCCTGAACTGACCATCACCTCTAATCAGGCAAGACTTCCAGTGGAGGGACTGGAACATTAACCCAGCCACATAACCTTTTACTTGAAGTTTGTTTTGCCTACAAGATGTGCTGGGGTAAAGGTGGCACAGACATTGTGGGAGTAGATAACCAATGAGTGGTACCCATGCTACTAGAGGGACCCCACTCCTGACACTGCCTGAAACCTGATGATGGTCAAGAGGCAAAGGATAGAACCAAAAATGACTGAGAAAAAAGTCAATGTAATGATGCCTAACGATATTCTGTTATACTCATATGTTGGTGCCTACCCCAAGTGTCATCAAAGACACTTCATCCAGCAAATGATGCAGACCTCCACAGCCGAACATTAGGTGGACCTCCCTTGGGGAATCCTGTGGAAAAGTGGGAAGAAGGATTGTAGGAGCCCGAGTAGTTAAGGACACCACAAGAAAGCTAACTCATAGAATCAACTAACCTGGGCACATTGAGTCTCACAGAGACTGAACTGCCAACCAGGGATCCTGCACAAGACTAACCTAGGACCTCTGAATATGTGATACATTATCTAATCTGTCATTTCTCTTATAGTCCTCTGTGTATTCCAATGGTCACAGAGTGTTTTTTCATGGTTTGTACTTACTTAAAAGATAATAATGTTCTACATATTTACCTTTGTCCTCTTTTCCATAGTTTTATTGTCTGAAATTTCATATATGCATTCAGTGCGGTTTGATCAAGTCCATTCTCATTACCTCCCCTGTAACCTCTCCCCTACCCCTTCCATTATTTCCTTCCTATTTTGAGTATTCATTTTTAAAGCCACTCAGTGGTGTTAATATGTAAATGTTGCCAATATGTAAATATATGTAGGGGCATTTACTCTGTGTTGGTAGCCTCTAATCAACTCAATTCTTGAAAAAGTCTGACTCTTTCTCTCCTAATAGCAAACTGTTGCCAATAGCTCCTTAATCAGAGTAGAACTAAATCCAGGGTAAACCTTTTTCCTTCATGAATTTTTTTTCTGACTTGACCTTGCTCAAGTGTTGTGTATGTTGTCATAACTGCTGTGAGTTCATATGAGCAATTTCTCTGTTGTATCCAGAAAGCACTGTTTTGTTGCAGTCTTCTACAGCCTCTAGTTCTTTTAAATCTTTTTCCCACCACTTCCACAATGATCCCTGAGGCTTGAGAGAAATGGATGTAATATACATATCCAATAAAGGTGGATAGATCACTTCATAGACTGATTTTCTGCATGTTGATCTCTGTTGGGTCCCTATTACTCACCCAAAAGAAGCTTTTTAGATAGGAATAGGAAATAACACCAATCATCTGTTGGTATAACAATAGGTCCTTAGGAGATGGTTTATTACTATATCCTTTTAGCAAAATAATAGTCTAGATTTCTAGTACCCATCATGATTGATGTCCTACCAAACACACACACACACACACACACACACACACACACACACACACACACCGTGTGAAAAAAACAGTCCTTTAACTGAAGAGCTCAGAGTGGAGATATGGATAAAATCTTAGAGCTAGTGAGATACCCATGCACTTTGACATATACAGTGTCTGACATGTGATAGTGAGTCAACAATTTTGGTCAATAAAGAAATAAAGATAATCCAGCTACCATCCTTGGAGCAGAATTACTACAGAAGGATGAAATATTTCATTCAGTTTTTCTTAACACTTATTAAATAGATTTGATCCCTTCACTCTGACCCCCAGAATCAAGTTTTCACTGATACCCCCAGTCTATTGAGATTATCTTTCTTCAGGACACCACTATGTAGAGTAGCAGAATAGCTGCTCAATATCTTTATAATTTAGACTCATTAATATAGAAACATCTCAGGCTTATTTGCCCCTCTAGGTGAAGTAACCTTAACTCCTCAGAAAATTCCTCACATTAATTTTTTCCCTAATTGCTTTTCTCTGGATATTCTCCAATACCTCCAAGTGCCTCTTTTAAAGGTTTAAAAATTCATTACTGCAGGCTTTCCCGGACAATAGCAGGTATATGTTCTGCTCTTTGGTTGACAGAATACCATGCCCTGCATTGTGACAACAATACTTCTGAAAGGAGCCTAGACTTTCTTCTTCCTTTACTCAAATACAAGTCATGCTTCAAAGTTTCTTACCTTGTGGTTTCACACGATTAGAAAATTGTTTGAATGTTTAAAAATATTTTTTAACAATAGCCAATAGTTCTGCCATGCAAAGGGGTAATTTTTCTAATCCTGAAAAACACATTTGTAGCCTTCTGCCCCAACTTCTGGTGCCAGAGAGTCAAACTCATTTAAATCGGTGAAGCTGGTCAAGTGGCACACACCTGTTCTAAGCATTCCATATGTTTTTTCTCCCAGAAGGAATGTCCAATCTGAAGCAGCTGTGAGTAATTTTATTAATCAAAACAAGCTGGAAGTAAAAGAGAAAAGGAACATAATTAAAATCCTTAACGAAACGCAGCACAGTTTCATTAATACAATACAAAGAACTATAACCAGGGCTTTGGTATTTGTCATGATCACCACATCGTCAAGAAAGTGAAAAGTGGCCAAGCATGTTATGTATTAAATATTGAAGGTGGGAAACTTGAGGGCTGATTAATTTTGAGTACATAAATGAATTTAAGAACTGAAGCTCACTTGATGGGAAACAAGCAAGTAAGGCCACACTGCACTCACCTGCCGCTTGGCATATGACCAAGAAGGGACATTAAAGGTTGACAGGGACAGAAAATAAGTTCATCTTCATGGAGAACACACTACAACATGGTATATGTTAATAAGTCAGAGGGCATTTCTTGAATTTCTGCTGAAGCTGATTGTTACAGGTAGACCCTAAATATCGAAGTGGTGAACATGTAGAAACTGTGCAAAAGTAAACATTTCAATAATCACAGTTCAGACATGGCGATGTAGCAGTGTTTTGAAAACACTTCCCACCAAGCACTATTGTATACATTCCAATGCAATGTGATCTGAGTGACTTTACCATGTGGTGAAATTTATTTCATTAACTGGTTCTGGTTTGTCTGTGTCCCTTGCTAAGCAAAGGATTGCAGAATCTGAACATTGGGAGTCATCCTCTCTTACAGCTGGGATCTCTGAGAGCATTAGATGACAGAACATCTCTGGAGAACTTCAAAAAGGTGGCAGAACTCATAGATTTGAGTTCAAATCTATGTGTGAGACATTTCAGGCCAAAGTAGATCATTATGTCCTCTCCCAGGGATGTGGGAGATAATACATTGTTTTTGTTGTAAGTCTGTGAGCCTGCAGCAAAGGCTAATTGAAATGTAAGAACATAAATGCCCAGGTAAATAAAGGTCACCTGTAAAACATGCTAGGTTACAGAGTGATTGGAGGAAGCATCTCAAGGCCAGGCCAGAATGGAAATGGTTCAGAAGGCAGTGAGATATTGGTGATTCTGAGCAAAATATTGGGCAGAGGTCCGACAGATTTTCATCACTAAACCACCTGAAAATCCAGATCACTTTAGGTTTAGCTTCCCAACTCATTTCATATACAAATTCTATTTCTTTGGTCTACAATCCAAATCGATGTGCCTGTAGTCATTTGAATTATAAACAAGTTCTTTGAGGGTAAGAACCACACAGTATCAGTATTTTTAGATTGTTGAAATAGTTTACTATGTAATCTAACAAAAATTGTGGAAGTTTCAAATGAAGTCCATTCTGCTACTCCTTTAAAAATAAGAAATATTTTTATGTAATTTACTTCCCATTAAGGTGATTGGGTTTATATTTCTTTTTACAGGTCCCTGCATAAAATGTCATTTGACCCCCTTCAGTTGAAAAAGGCCAGCCTTAATGATTTACTCCTAGGGAAGAAGTCATGACTCTTCCAATTCTAAGTCCTCTGCTTCTTCCTCCCTGCCCACCTCCCTCTCCTGTCTCTCCTCTCTCTCTCTCTCTCTCTCTCTCTCTCTCTCTCTCTCTCTCTCTCTCTCTCTCTCTCTGTCTCTCTCTCTCTCTCTGTCTCTGTCTCTCTCCCTCCCTGTGTGTGTGTTCTCTCTCTCTCTCTCTCTCTCTCTCTCTCTCTCTCTCTCTCTCTTCTCTCTCTCCCTCCCTGTGTGTGTGTGTGTGTGTGTGTGTGTGTGTGTGTGTGTGTGTGTGTAGTCCTGGTTGTCCTAGAATTCTCTCTTTAGACCAGGCTGGTCTTGAACTCAGAGATCTGCTTGCCTCTGCCTCCAGAGTGCTGGAATTATTGGTGTGGATCACCACTACCCAGCTAGCTTTCTTTCTATTGGTTCATTGTTTTTTGTTTTGTTTTTGTTTTTTTTTCTGTGATACATGAAGGTACACAAAGGGAAAAGTAACCATCTTCTCTACCATTAGCCAGCACCAAGTCCTGAGTAATGTGAACAAACCACTCTGGAAGAGGTTTCTCCAGGTCAGCTCCAAAACTTGAACCTCAAGCCATTGCCTTTGCTACTACATTGTAATAGACATCTTATACACTATCACTTAGATAGCAGGCAGAACCATCTAAGCTGTTCCTGATTTTGTAACCTAGAGAAACTGTCATATTCAAAACCTGTTCTTTTTTGCTAATCAAGGTATCAAACTTTAAATATTATACATGTGAAGCTGATTACAATTTTTCAATCAAGCTGGTTTGTCTCATACTTTAATAAGCCTCTGCTTGGAATGGTGTTTTCCTCTTGTCTTTCGTTTCTTGAGTACTTGCTATGACTACAGAGCCATCCATACTTTTTCATTTTTATATGTAAAAAGATATTTTTCATTTTACATACCAATCTCAGTTCCCCCTCCCTCCCCTTCTCTCTACCCCCCCTTTCTCCCCTCCCCACTCCTAAAAAGCGGTAAGGCCTCCCTTAGGGAGTCATCAAAGTCTGGCATACCAAGTTGAGGCAGAACTGTCCATACTCTTTAATTGCTGAGTGTAGGTTTGTTTTGCAAGGGAATGTACAATCTGCAAGAGGTGGTTGAGTCAATGATTCCAGACAGAAAAATCACAAAGTATAGTTTCCATAAATAAACAGTGCATAGTGAAATACTTACACAATTAAATCTTTAGCACAATTGCTGTTAAACACCAGTTAAAATGAGCAGCACTCAGAGAGCTTGGTGATATGCAGGCACCTGGAATTTCTCACTGGAAATTCTGAGTTAATTTAATTTGGAGATCAGAGAGTAAATTTTGTTTATTATAAATTCTGACAAAACATTAATGACTTGCTAAAATTAGTAATTATTGTTTATTTTAGTAAATAAATAGTAAAAGCACTTTTACATTAAATTTTATGTATGTACTATCTAATGGGAATCTCAGTAGCAAAAAAATATAACTGAACATTAAAATTATACTGACTATACAGTTGCCAGATGAAAACTGATTATAAAAGAAAAATAGTATTTAAAATAAAGAGTGATATTTTATAACAATTAAGTGTCTAATTCATCAAAAGATTAAAACCAACTATAGACTTGTGGAGTGGGGGGGATGGGATGGGAGGGTGGGGGGCATGGGAGGGTGGAAGAGAGGGAGGGACGGAGGGACGGAGAGGGAACTGGGATCAATATGTAAAATAAGAAAACTAAAATAAATATTTTTAATGATTTAGCACTAAAAATGAAGAAACAAACAAACAAACAAACAAAAACAACTATAGACATGTGCGCCAACTATAACAGAAAACTAAAGTAAAAAACAATACCGGGCTGGAGACACAGCTCTGCAGTTATACACACTGAATGTTCTTCCAGAGGACAGGGTTTGATTTTCAGCACACACATGATGACTCAGAACCATTTGTAATTCCATTTCCAAGGGATTTGACATCCTCTTCTGGTCTCCTTGACACCAGGTACACACACATGGTGGGCAAACATAAATGCAACAAAATGCTCATACAATAAGATAAAAATAAAAATTCTTAAATCATATGTATTCAAAAATGTAAAATGCTTATACCTCCAAAGAAGTGAACTGAAAGCAAACAAAACAGTTATTCTGTGGGAAAAATGCTTGCAAGTTATCTATTTTTTTAAAAATGTGGGATGCATGTATAGTTTAAAATATACCAGGAATGTCTTTAAATCAATAGTAAAAAGATAAACGACCCAATTAAAGGTGTCAAAGGACTCAGGTGTTTCCCCAAGGAACACACACAAATAGCTGTCATATACAGGAAAAGCAAATTTTCAAAGAAGAAATGTGTCAATATGAGCAATGTGTGACACTGCATGTGATATCATCAATGAAAAAGAAAATTGTAGGGAATTAATTCTTTGCATTCCCTGTTAGAGAAGGAAAGTGTCTTTGGTGTTGTCTCACATACACTCAGCATCTGGGATTTCTTAGTACTGACTGACAATGGGTAAATAATCTCATTGGCTGGTAATCTTACTTCCGGATACAAGTGATGTTGCATTTAATGGTCACTGGAGTCCGATCAGAAGACCTTCCTTTCCTTGAGAAACTTCTGCTATACATTTAAAAATTTTGCAAGCCATAGTTTGGTGATTGTTTTTGGAGTTATGTCACCGATGTAAAACTTTTAAAAATTAAAGTCACTGATCAGGACAGTTTTGACCTGCTCCTATTCCAACCTGGGGCAGTTCACCCCTCCTTAGGGAAACTGTTGGTCTCCAAAATACACAAAGAACTCAAGAAACTAGTCACTAAAACATCAAATAACCCTATTAAAAAGTGGGGTACAGAACTGAATAAAGAATTCTCAATAGAGGAATCCAAAGTGGCTGAAAGACATTTAAAATGCAATGACTTCAAAATTTAAGCCTAAGGACAAGTTATTGGGGAAAAGGATTTCTAATTTTGTTTCCACAGATCCCTTCCAGACTAATGTGGTTTGATCAAGCAAGACCCCCTGCAGCAACGTCAATGGGACAATGCAGCCTTACAGACCACTAAAGCCAGGATTTCTGCATCTTTTTAGAATTCCCCATGACAGCGCCCCCTACAAGCAGGAAGCAGTTTGGAAAGAACGAGGCCCAAATTCCCAAATATTGTTTATAAATGTTTGTTTTCATTTTAAAAAAGGAATGTATAATTATGTCCAGCATAAAATAAATAAATGTTTAAAAAAAAAAGAAAGTGCTCAACATCTTTGCCATCAGGGAAATGAAACTAAAAACAACTCTGAGATACCATCTTACTCCCATCACAATGGCTAAAATTAGGAACACCAATGACAGCTTATCCTGGAGAAGATGTGGAGAAAGGGGAACAATCCTCCACTGCTGGTGGGAATGCAAACTTGTCCAGTCATTTTGGAGATCAGTATGGCAGCTTATCAGGAAAATGGGAATCGGTCTATCACAGGACCCGGCAATCCCACTCTTAGGCATATACCTAAATGATCCACATCCATGCAACAAAGATATCTGTTAAACTATGTTCGTAGCAGCATTATTTGTAATAGCAAGAACTTGGAAGCAACCTTGATGCCCCTCAACTGAAGAATGGATAAAGAAGATGTGGCACATTTACACAATGGAATACTACTCTGTGGGGGAAAAAATGGAATCTTGAAATTCGCAGGCAAGCAGATGGAACTTGAAGAAACCATCCTGAATGAGATATCCCCGCCACAAAAAGAGTAACAGGGTATGTACATGCTCATATATGGATTTTAGACATAGAGCAAAGGATCACAAGCCAGAGAAATAGAATACAAGGAGGAATCTAAGAGATTCATACAAGGTCCCTCAAAGAAGGAGAAGGGGAAAGGAACAAGATCTCCTGAGCATATTGGTAGTGGCGGGGCAGTGAGTGGAGAGGGTACTTGGAGAAAGAGAAGGGGAAGAGAGGAAACCACGTGGGACTAGGAAGATTGAGTAAGAATGATTCAGGGGAGGAATAGATTAGAGCAAAAAAATGGAGAGAGAGAGAGAGAGAGAGAGAGAGAGAGAGAGAGAGAGAGAGAGAGAGAGAGAGAAACACACACACACACACACATACACAGCCCCCAACAACAACAACAACAACAACAACAACACACACACACACACACACACACACACACAAAACCCTGTTACAAGCAGCTTTTTCCCTGTGGGTTGGGACCCACAGCTACACCAGCCCCAAATAACACACAGAGACTGTATTTGATATAATTGCTATTGGCCA
Organism: Cricetiscus sungorus; assembly: GCA_030556225.1. Classification (NCBI taxonomy): domain Eukaryota; kingdom Metazoa; phylum Chordata; class Mammalia; order Rodentia; family Cricetidae; genus Cricetiscus; species Cricetiscus sungorus. The sequence goes on along the minus strand of JANBXA010000132.1, from coordinate 34,875,633 downwards.
GTTACTAGTTTCTTATTGGCTATCTCTGTCTTAATTATTAACCCATTTCTATTAATCTAAGTATTTTCACGTGGGCTCATCTTACTGGAGAGAGATGGCTGGCATTCAGCTCTCTCTAGTCTCTTCATGTTGACTCCTCCTAAATACTTCTTTTCTCTTTGTCTCCTAGCCCCACCTATCTTGCTTTCTTATTGGCCAACAGTGCTTTATTCATTAACCAGTATGAGAAACATATTTACAGAATAACATTTAAGATGGATAAGCATTCTTCAAATCTTTCAAAGACTTATAGAATATGGCATTTAAAATGTTTTAGGATTTTCTGGACAGTGAGGCACAACTGCTCCTGGCAACACCACCTGCATCAGAAAGGAAGATGGACATTGAATAAACTCGTTATGAAGTTTGCTTTCAATATGGCAAGACTAGCCATATGGGCAAGACACTGCTCTTGTCTGGACTGTTTGACTTTATGTTGTATAAACTGGGCATGCAGGACCCGCAGGAAAATGACTGCTGAAACAAGAAGGGTAGTGCTACAGAATTCCTGCTTCATGGAAGAGTCTGCCAGACAGTCTGCAGGATACAGAAAAAAGTGACTGAAAAACTGCCAATACAGATGGAGAGTTTAAAGTTTTCTGCTTTGCTGAAGAGTCTGCCAGACACACTATGGCCTATGGGCTGAAGATGGAACTTTATAGAAGAACTTCGGGTGACTGACCAGGCAAGTTGTCTCTGTCACTTCAAGAGTTTATATATTATCCTTCTGTGGTCTTTGATGGAGTTGAAGTCAGATAGTTATGGTTATAGTTTTCCTTATTTAGGATTAAAGATAAGTTATATATATGACTTTAGACTCACAAAGATAGGCTAGATGACGGAATATTTTCTTAAATCTTACTAAATGTTAATGTACTAAATATTATTAACTATGATTCTTATTTGATTACTGTTGTGTGATATATTTTACTATGTTAAGGTTAAAATCCTTCCTTTTATTTTAGACAGAAAAGAGGAGATGATGGGAGATGTTATTCTGTAAATATGTTTCTCATACTGGTTAATGAAAAAAGCACTGTTGGCCAATAGGAAAGCAAGATAGGCAGGGCTAGGAGAGAAAGAGGAAAGAGGATGGAGTAAGGAGGAGTCAAGCTGGATAGCCCTGAAAGGTAGAACGCCAGCTGCTCTGGCCGGTAGATGAGCCACGTGGAAATACTTAGAATAGTAGAAATGGGTTAATCATTAAGACAGAGCTAGCGGATAAACAATGATAGTAATTGGCCAACAGCATTGTATCAAATACAGAGTCTCTGCGTGTTATTGGGTGCTGGTGTGTTGGCGGGACCAGACCCGTGGCGGGGGAAAACGTACTTGTAACAGAACCCTCAACAACACACACACACACACACACACACACACACACACACACACACACACACACAGAGAGAGAGAGAGAGAGAGAGAGAGAGACCATAATAGAGGGAGCCATTATAGGTTTGAAGAAAAAACTGACTATAGAGAAATGACCAGAGACCTACAAGAATGGCCCCAACTAACAATCTGAACAACAGTGGAGAGGCTATCCTAAATGCCCTTCCTTGATAATGAGATTGATATCTAACTTATATGCCATCATAGAGCAATCTTGTAGCTGATGGAAACAGAAGCAGACACCCAAAGCTAAACAATGAGCTGAACTCTTGGAAACCATTTGCAGAGAGGGAGGAATGATAAGAAAAGGGATCAAGACCAGGCTACAGAAACCCACAGAGACAGCTGACCTGAACAAGGGGAACTCATGGACCCCCACACTGATAGCTGGGAAACTAGCATTGGACTGATCAGACCTCCTGAACATGGGTCTCAAGTAGAAGCCCTGGGCAGTCTAAGGGACTCTGGCAGTGGAATCAGAATGTGTACCCCTCACTAGAGGACTTTGGGAGCACATTCCCCTTGAAGGGTTATTGCCTTAGCCTAGAGGCAGGAGGGAGGGCAAGACCCTACTCCAAATGACAGATTTTGATGATCCCTCCTGGAAGGCATCACCCTCCTTTTGGAGTGGCAGGGGGAATGAGTTCAAAGGGGGATGGGCAGGCATGGGAGGGATGGAGGGAGAGGGAACTGGGATCGATGTGTAAAATAAGCACTAATAATCTATTATTATATGTAATATATAATATATAATAAATAAATGCATGTTAGACTAATCCCCCCAAAAATCATTAAAGTAACTTTAGTTAAGGAACAAAATATGAAAAGATCCCATAATATAGGTATTATGATGTGTGGCACGATGGAATTCAGGAATTTACTTGAGCCTCCTCTTTTCATCATATGTGATGTTTAGTAAATAATTTATGAATATGGAGTTCTACCTTACTATCTTGAGTCCCTATCATTGTTTTAAAGTTTTAGAGACTTTTTGGTCATTGAATCAATTATTATTATTGTGTGTTTACATTCTGGGTGTTCAACTGCACTTAATGTTTTCTCTTCCTTTTATCAATTTTAACTACTTTGGAAAGATTGCAAGTTCAGGACAGCTTTACATTGTTCCATGATTTTCCTCTTTATGTGTCCTTTTACTTAGCTACAGAAGCTCCACTAAGAATTGCAGAAGGCTCCTTTCTTACTGTATTGTGAACTTAGCTCACCATAGCCTTAGTCAGGTGAACGCCCATCAACTATTTGCATGCTTTTCTACTTATCATCCATTTCTATTCATTCCTGCGTCTTAGACACAGGTCTTCCAATAATTCTTCCATCCTCTTAGGGTTCCTACACATGTGGTTACTTCTCAGTATTTTTGTTCCTTCTTCTGTTGCTTTATTCTAGGGCTCAGTGTTCACACTTGTTTTCTGTCTTCTTATTTCCTTCATGGTCTTCTCATCTTCTCAATTCAGTTTGTTTTTCAGGTGTTATATATAAAACCTTGGAATCATTCTTGAACCTTCTTTGTTTTCACATTCACCTTCTAAGTAATGGATGCGATAAAAGCTAGAGCTTATTCATTTCTATCCCCCACTTTTTAAGTCCCTGAAGCGTAAGTTACTTCAGTATCCTGTTAAATTACATCTTTAATTCTACCCTTTTCTTAATGGAGTTGTTTTTTAATCATGATAAAGGTTTATTTATTATGCCTATAGATGTAGCAGGAAGTGTATACAAACCTGAAAACCTGTGGAGTTTAAACATCCTTTCTTTTCCCCTTCGTCCCTATGAAGTCCCTACCAGGTGCCATAAAATTAGCCACCAATGATGAATAACTCTACTCCCCAGCTGTAGAGGATATTCAAAATGTATTACCACCCAGTCCACTCTTCTTTCCGTTACCCATCACAGTTATTTAAACATTCAGAAAGAAACCCCTTTATTATTAACTTTGGAGAAATGCAGAGTTTGAAGCTCACCAGGCTGTCTGCAAACTTCAAGGAGCTTCTGTGATGTCTGTGATGGACAATGGCTTTTTCAGTCTCCCTTACATATACCTGTCAGTTTGGTTCTCAGTCTCTGGAATTTCTTCTTCCTCTTCTTTTCCTCTTTTTTAAGCTTTCCACTTTTTTCTTTTCTCATCTTGTTATTTTCCTCTGTGATCTTTCTTGAACTTTATGCATGGTAGAAAATCACTCTACAACTGAGCCACACACTGGCCTTTAAAATGTAAAGAATTCAATTTTTAATTTTTTGAGACTTTCACACATGAGTGTTTGCATTCTTTTCATTCCTTCTTTTCTTTGTTAATCCTCCTGTGTCTCCCTGCACTCCATCTTAAATCAATGACCTCCTCTTTAATTATCAGGTACACACACACACACACACACACACACACACACACACACCCTACCTCCTATTTAATTTATTTAGTGTTCTTCAAAAGCTCAATTTGGGGATAGGTTTTCACTAGATTGTCTAGGTTTAAGTCATATTTTCTCCATAGGTCAGGCATATCTCACTTATTGTCTAACTGCTTCTGCCTCCCAAGTAGCTCAGTTTACAGACAGGTTCCACCATGCCTGTGTGTTCCAGGGATTTCTGGATTTGTAATAAAAGGGTATTGTCACACTTTACAGACATCACACACAAGTATGGCTTTGGAGGGCTTCCTGCACATCTTCTCTGGAAGTATTGGGCTATTGAGGTAGAAGACCCATATGTTATTGTATAGTCCGTAGATAACAAATGAAGAACATATTGCATGCAGGAATCAGGAAATTGAACTGTTAGGTATCTAGTATGAGAGGTGGTGTCAATTATTTGTTCCTTATTTTTAAAATATAATTAAAAAATTAAAATATAATTACATAACATTTTTCTTCTTACCCCTGCCTGTATCTCTACTCTATCTCAAATTTGTGCTCTCTTCTTAATTATTATTGTTACATATATATGCATAAATATATAAAATTAACTCACTTAGTTCGTTTAGTGTTGCTTACATGTATATGATCTCATGATTGACAGGAAGTACTATTTTAGATATAGAACTGGTAACACAATTTAAATCTGTAGGTGGATATACGTTTTCCATGGTTCTGTGCAAGGCAGGTTGCACATCTTTGACGAATTTGTATACTTTGTCAATAATATGCTTTAAAATCTTTTCAAGACTTTGTTTCTGTTTATGTGATTATTTCCAATATTTCTTTGGTCACCATTTCACTGTCACTGGGGTTAACATCAATGTGGCAATGACATGAGACAGTGCTGATTTCAGTCTGTTTCTCTTGTTCTTTCTTCTTTTACCCCAAATTTCCAGGTACCACAAATCTCTTTTATATTTCCGTAATTTGTTTCAATTTTAGATAAGTGGAATAATATAATTATATTGATCATTTTTGGTTTCCTTTTTTTGCCCAATATACTTATTTTGAGATTTCATCCATTGATTGCATGATCAGTTGTCTATTTTTATTGCTGTTTTTTTCCATTATATGAATACACTGATGCTTGTTTGGGTGATGATGTTTATTCTATAAGTATGGGCAAGTTTGTACTGATGTATGTTATGCAGAATGCCGGCTCCTCTATATCTAAAATCACATTTTGATCATTTAGTACATTTGGCCAAATAAAGAAATAATGGATGTTGGGGGATATTTGATCATGCGTGAATCTTGAGTTTGCACTTGGGTTTATTAAACAAAATTAACCTTAGGTCAGGAGGCTGTGTTAGTAGACATCTACATAGTAGAATGTAACCATAGAACATCAGGGGGTATCCAGAAAAGATAGAGAGACACAGGAAGTAGTAGTTTGGGTTTTTGAGTAGTGCAGACTTTTCTGGTTTGGCAAAGTAGAAGCACAGGTCTTCTGTGAACACCATCAAGGAGAAAGGTTTAGCTAGTTGCTAAGCAGCCTCTCTAAGCTCACAGGTTTTCACCCCAGCCTTTGAATCTGGAGCCTTATTTATAAAAAAAAAGACAGAGATTTAGTTAAAGTCACTTTTAGCAGAAGTGAGAGGGCTGGTGTCTGTGGCAGCACAATTCCTGCCAGGCTGTGACCTCAGTGGCTAGATCCCTGGTAGCTTCTAGAGAAGTAGGCTGGTGACTGTGGAATTGCAATTGCTGGCTGAAATAGCAGTAGGTTAAGGCAAATCGCTGTACCAAAGTTTAAACAACATTGGGACAAAATGGAAAACTCAAGTGAAGAGATTTTTAGCTTCTATTAAATTGAAGAGGCAACAGAACTGACAGGCTTTTGAAATTATGAAGAGGTAGAGAGATTTGGTAGATATATAGAGGTATATAAAGTATATAGATGTATATAGAGAAATAGAGGAAACCATTCTTGGGACTTTTTATCATTTCAAGCAATGTTAAAACAACAGTGGGACTGGGTGATGGTGGCATATATCTTTAATCCTAGCACTGACATCAAGAATGCAGAAGTCATTGGGGCTGTAGATGTAGCTCTGTGATAGAGTTCTTGCTTGCTGCATCTACAGCCTCAATGACTTCTGCATTCTTGATGTCAGTGTCTAAGAAAGCCAGTCAATGACTCCTGCCTAGAGGGAGCACAAGGTTGAGAGTTCTCTTCAAGGTGTTTGAAGAATAAAACTGAAGAGGCTCATGATCTCTTCTGATTCTCTGGGCTCGAAGCACGCTGTGCTATCTTGACATCTGGCTGAGGCATGAGTCTTTTCTTTTGATAACCCTGTGTGGTCTCCCAATTGACCTTTGGCTACTGACTTTTGTACTCTTCTTGGTTCCAGACAGTCTGCTTGGCCTGACCCTCCCCTTAATTCTTGACCTTACTGTGACTCTTAGGAGCCATGACCTGAGCTGTAGCTAGAAAACAGAAGCCTTAAGAGCAAATGAATTCTCAAGGGGAGAATTTAAATTAATTAAGTACACATGCCAGGCTCAAACCTTGTGAAGCACTTAAGAAGGAACGAAGAAGAGAATAAGAGGGGGATGAGTATACAGATATAATAGAGGAGTGCAAAGGAAAGTAAATACTTTTCTGAAGGAGACATTAATCAACTGACTGAAACTGCACAAGTGACGTAGAGAAGAGTCCAGTCAGATTACTTACCTCCCTCCCTTCCTTTACTCCTTTCCATTATTTCCTTTTCCATTTCCTAGATATTTGAGGTACATGTCTAAATATGTTTTTTTTATGCCACTTAACAAGTAAACATATACTTCTGTTTGTGTAAAAGTAAGAATCTGCAAGTGGTGATTTGGCTTGATCCTTACTACAGGTAAGAAGGAGTGGGATATGGAGGGTGTGGTGATGGAGGGGGTTATAGAGGGGGTCGAATTTAGGATTTTATGTCATTTTCTTTGTCTTTTTTCCCCTTTTAAAACAATTCCAAATAGCATTAGTGGTAGGATATTGTTTGGACAGAGAGGGTGCTTGCTCTGGGAAAGGCAACTATTTTTATGTTTGTGGTGAAGAAAAATACACATCTTTATTCGCTTATCTCAGTCTGATTGCTCTTAAAAGCAAGCAGCATTTGGAGATTTGCTGTGTTCTACTTCATTCAAAGAACAGCTAGTTCAGATATTTGTGCAGCACACTGGGCTCACACAGTTCTTTTAAAAGATCAAATCTGAGCTTAAGAGACTGGAGCTGTGTACTTCCTGATGTGTATGCTGGGAACGGAACTCAGGCACCTGTACTCAAGTGTACATTACCATCTGCCTCCATGTACACATAATTAAAAATAATGAAAAGTTTTATTTACAGAGGATCATGGAGTTTTCAGTTAGATGTGATCAAGCATATCACAAGGGTAACTTCAGTTTTGTATCTCTGCAGCAGCTAATGTTTAAAATAGTTATTTTAAAAAGAAATGCATGTATAGAACACAAACCCTTAAAATCCATATTCATTGTATATATAAAATCTACATGTCACTTATTGCTCCCATTTTCCAAAAATAATACTCCTTGAAAAGGAGATGATTTGCTTAAACCTAATAATGCCTGGACTTGTCTGTCCTAGCTTTTGTAATCTAAAATCTTTTCACCAAACAAAAACAAACAAACAAAAAAAGTAAGACTTAGTTTGTATGTTGTTCCACAGTGAGTTCTCTCTGTCTCTGTCTATCTCTCTCTCAAGATATGAGCTGGCAGAGAGCATACTAGTTTGGGGTACCCAGCTTGATGCATGCCACAATTCAAGGTAAGCAGGTGGCCCTAGTGAAATACAAAAGCTTGCTAAACAAAGACTTTTATTTCCTGGTTGGTGCCTGTGGGGAAGGAATTATGAAAGGAAACAAACTCTGACCTCCAAACAGTGCTGAATTTTGAAGTGAAGCTTTTTTTATTGATTTAAAAATGTATGTAAATTAATTGTAATTTACAAACCAAAGCTTGTGAAAATGATAGGTACTTTCAATAATACCAGGTGAAAGAGTGTATTCTTCTCTATAAAAAATTATAAATAAAGCAAAATCTATTTTTATTCCAGATGAAAGATTTTGTAAGGAATCAAGTTAAGTATGTAATCTAAAATAATTATATATTGTTTATTACCTATTATTTCACATAAGATATTAGTGGGTAGATCAAGCTGCAAAAAATCCTTAAGGAATTATATCATGCCAAATTTTCAGGTATTTTGTGCCATAGATTTCAGCTTTAAATTATTATTAAATATGAAAGACCATCTACCTCAAGCTAAATTAAATGTTCATTTTAGTAGATATGGGATATAAACACTGTACGCTCCTTGAATTTCTGAAATTAATACTTACTTGGAGGTAAAAAGGTCCACATTTGTTTTCTTATTTTCGTAGGTGATCCCCCTAAGCAGAAGCTCATGTTAATCCCACATTCACATAGATAGAAGGTCAAAGTTGGTCAGTGAGCCAAGAAATACCATATCAGAGTTTCTTTCCCCTTCAATTGAAAAAGGTATAAATTGTGGAATTAGTGTATTGATTGAAGGCTACAACTTCAAGCAATCAGTTTTTCTGGCTTGACAAGATTATTTTATCCTACTTTTCTTTTATTATTATGTGTAGTATTTGAGTCATCCTTCAGGCAGATGAAGTGACAGCTTGAATTAACTCAATAAAATCCACCAGTTAGGTAACCTACTGAGCCGAACAAAAGATGAAAACGATGGCAAGGGGCAGGTGTGCAGTTAGTTCAAGCAACCAGAGGCGTCTGCAGATGGAAATATTAACAGAAATTATGCTCTGATCAATGCATTTCTATGGAAACTTGAGAGAAATTTGTAAAAAACCTTCTTGCTGGGTAATCAAGCAGCTAATGCCTTTGCTTTAAAAACAAAACAAAATTAGCAAATCTTTAAAATGAGACTACGTGCATAAGAAGCAAAGCCTCCATAATGGCTGTGCTCGAGTATAATTGCACCAAAGTGCAATAATCTTTACTGTCTTGGTGTACTTGAGATGGAATGCTGCATCATTGATTTGTAGTAGTTTGGAAATTAAAACTATAATTCGTGTATCTTTCATTGAACGTAACCTTTGCTTTTTCCACATCATATCCAATTGAAGTCTCTCATGATTTTTTCAAATGAACACGTCAGCGTTTGCCAATAATATCAATCTGAGTTTTTCTGATCAGTCCAAATAGATGAGCCACAGCAGATATTTTGTTTTCACAACTAGAAAAAAAGTTGTAATTTAAAATACTGACTTACATGGACCAAACTCTCCATGTAGCTTCTCTGAGTCTAAGGACCCATATTGCTGTTTGCTTATGTCCAAAGCTTCTGTTCCTTGTGAGGGAAATGGCTCCACATGCAATTGGGAGCAGCTGGTCCCAAGTTTGCTTTTTATATTAGCAATTTCATTAATGCTCTCCTTCAGAGCTTTAGAGTCCACACTGTAGTCACATTATGCTCATTTGAAGACTACAGAAATCCTGTAAGGCTGGGGGGGGGCAAGGAGTGGAAGGTTGGGGTGTGATTTTATGGCAACAATTCCTTCATGACAACATTCTTAGTCCTTAAGTCCTTAGTCCAAAAGAATCTGACCTGGATCTTGCATATGAAGTATTTCTTTCATAATCTGGCTTTGTGGGGAGAAGTGTTTGAAAGGCCTTGCAGAACATCTTATTTTCAATGAACAATACATAAAGTAAAATATAATTTTTAAATTTTATATCAGGCTTTCTGGGCATAGTAAATGGGCATATCCCACTCACTGATTATGGCCAAGGGGTAGTAGTTTTATAACAGTAAGGGATGAAGATGAGTCTCAGTTCTTCCAAGTCTTAATGAGATCATAAACAATGAGTGATCACTAGGCCTCATATCCAAGCTGGGGAAGTACTACAATGTAAGTACGGCGCTGCTTTTCAACCACTTGCTTTGTCAAAGACATATATGTATTGTTTGCTAATATCTTATAATAATCCTTACCATTGCTCTACTGGGTTTTCTCTTCAATGCACATGTGAACTCACATGAACTTTCAAAGTTAAAGGAGAATTTTTGATAGAAGAAGCAAGTGCACTGAGATGGTGGGAGACTTGTTTGGTCAACTCCAATGATATGACAAGTTATTATTGCAAGTTTCAAATTATTGTGAGGAACTTTGGCTGGCACTACCATAGTGCAAACTCTCCATTTACTGATATTACAAAGACTGACTTTCTTCCTAACACTTTTCATATCCTTTGTAGCTCATGGAAGCACTTTGAAAGCTCCAACTAACAAGAAGTAAAATAAAAGGATAAATTCTTATAGCTTAAGAAAATGGAGAAGGTGTCTTTTCGGGGAATGAACTCAGGATGTGCTCTTTCAATAAAATATCAAATGGTGCAGACCCATGCTGACTCTATTCTGGCTGCTTCAATCTCTCTGAACTCATATGAGCCCCACTTATTTGATTCAGTGGGCCTAGTATCCTGTAACCCTATGATTTCTACAATCATTCTTCCTCTTCTTCTATGGCTCCTCCATCTCCCAGATGAGAGACCTGATGGAGATTTCCAACTTAGTCTCTTTCTGCATGTCTGACTGTTGGTCTCTGCATATGCCCACATTTGCTGTTGGAGGAAGCCTCTCTGATGACAACTAAATAAGGTAGCAATATATGAGAAAACAGAATATCATTAGGAATCTGTTTATTTTGCCAGTGGAACTCCTTTTTTAAATTAATTTTTATTTAAATTAAAAAGTCTTATTTTACATACCAATCCCACTTCATTTTCCTCCTGACCTCCTCTTCTCTCCACCAGCCCTCTATCCCATCCTCTCCTCAGAGAGAGTGAGAGAGTGAGGCCTCCCATGGGGGATTACCAAAGTCTATCAAATTATTTGGGGCAGGACTCAGCCCTCCCCCCATGTATCTAGGCTGTGAGAGTATACCTCCATAGGGAATGGGCTCCCAAAACCCATTTGTGCACTAGGGATAAATACTGTTTCTACTACCAGAGGCCCCAGAGACTGTCCAGTCCTTCTGACACCAACGTTCAGAGGGTCTGGGTTGGTCCTATGCTGGTTCCCTAGCTGTCATACTGGGGTATGTGAGCTCCCACTTGCTCAGGTCAGCTGTTTATGTGTGTTTTCCCAGCATGGTCTTGACCCATTTGCTCAGCAGTCCTCCCTCTCTACCACTGAATTCCAAAAGTTTGGTTCAGTGCTTGGCTGTGATTTTCTGCTTCTGCTTCCATCAGCTACTGTATGAAAGCTCCGTGATGGCATATAAGGTAGCCATCAATCTCATTTTGGGCAAGGACATTTAAGATAGCCTCTCTATTACTGCTTAGATTTTTATTTAGGGTAATCTTTATGAATGCCTGGAGATTTCTCTAGTGCCAGATTTCTCATTAAGCCCATAATGGTCCCCTCTATTAAGGTATCTCTTTCCTTGCTCTCTCTGTTCTTCTCCCAACTTAACCTTTCTTATCCCTCATGTTCTTCTCCTCTTCTCTTTCTCCCACCTCTCTCCTTCTCCCTGTGCTCCCATTTACTCAGATCTTGTCACTTTCAACTTCATAGGGGCCCATCTATGTCTCTCTTACGTTCCTAAGAGTGAGAAAAGGTGTGTCTCTGACTCTTTTGCCTGCTCTTAGAATAGTTCCCTCCCGTTGGATTGCTTTGAGGGCTTTGGCCTTGTTATAGTGTAATATTTTGTTGTTGTTGTCTTTGGTTGTTGTCTCTTGGAGACCTGCTTTCCTGAAGGGAAATGAAGGAGGAGCTGGTCTAGGGAAGAGAGGATCTGGGAGGAGTAGATGGAAGGGATACTGTGGTCAGGATACACTGAGAAGAATCTATTTTCAGTGAAAGAAGAAAAATATCAAATGGCATTAATTTTATGAGTACTCAATACCATCCTCACTGGATTTAAGAACCGAGAACCCAATATGACTTTGAAGCATATGCTTATTGAGGTGTCAAGATTGATAATAGCCTTTGCTCTGATTTCATAGTCTTATGCCTTTTTCTGGCACTGGCAATAAAATTACTATTGTACTTATAAGATAAAACCTGAGCTTTTCATAATTCTTCATTTTTATGTATTTGTTTTATATTATGGATACTTTACAACCACAAATTCCATTTCCTTAGTAGATTATTTAGAGTATCTGTTTTGTGTGTGTGTGTGTGTGGGGGGGTTAATTATAACTTCTTACTCTCAAGAAATTAGTCTAACTTATATAAGTACTTTATTTTTCAGTAGCAAGAATGTTTGCATACCAAATCATATTATAATAGAAAGAGTTTTACTCAAAAAAAGAAAAAGGGGAAATTTCAGATAATAATCCCCCCATTCGAATTTTTTTTGTAGTTTTTTAGACAGGATTTCTCTGTAGTTTGGACTTCTGTAGTGGAACTTGCTGTGTAGACCAGGCTGGTCTTGAACTCACAGAGATCCAACTGCCTCTGCCTCCAAAATTCAGGGATTAAAGGTGTGAGCCACCACCACCCAGCAAGAAAAAATTTAAAAGTATAATTTTCCTAAATTGGCCTATGAGACAAATAATTTAGTGAGCAGTCATATCTAATATCTAGTTCACTAATGGTTAGTGAAATTGAAAGAATGTCCAACTTTAGCAAACACTGTCTTTTAATTCATAATTCCTTTTAGATATTCATAATATTCTTTTACTGTCATGTTAAAGTTTTCCATAGAATTCTCTCATTTTCTGTTTGTTATAGATTCTGTGGGGATAATATTCACTCACTCTTGGTACAGGTAGTTTATATCATTTCTTTCCTTTATTAATCTGGCTAAAGATTATTAATTTCAGTAATGCCTTTAAACACTCCACATTTGTTTCAATTTCTTTTACTTTTTATTTTATGAGATCATAATACAATTATACTGTTTCCCTATTCCCTTTCCTCCCTTCAAACCCTCACATATATGTTGTGGGATATTTTGATCTCACTGTATCACTCTGGAGACAGACAATAAAGTTTACTTTGAGTCACATGTTGGAGCTAGCTACTAACTGACCAAAATAAGCCATAGAGATTTTGGAGGACCAAGGACATATAGAGAGATACAGGAAGTAGTAGAGAGGTGTTTGGAAAGATTCTTAGCCTTTTTAGATTGAGGAAGTAAAGAAAGAGGAGGTCACTAGTCACTTCACAACTTCTTACATCTAACTTCTGAGTTTTTATTGATAAAAGAAAAATTAGATAAATACTTTATCTGGTGTCCAATATGGGACATGACAACATGACGTGGCTGCTTGCCTCTGGCTTTGCAACTACCACCAGATTCAGCCTTTATTCCTATATTTGTGGACAGGTGTTGTTTAAGTCTGATTTTGTCATAGACTATCTTGTGTTCTCCATCTATGGTGATTAAAAGTTTTGATGGGTATAGTAGCCTGGGTTGGCATCTGTGGTTTCTTAGTGTCTGCATAACATTTCTTCAGGACCTTCTTGATTTCTGGGTCTCCACTGAGAAGGTGTGTGTTATTCTGATGAGTCTGCCATATGTTACATGGCCTTTTTCCTTTGAAGTTCTTAATATTCTTTCTTTATTCTGTATATTTTTTTGATTATAATGTGGTGAGGGGACTCTTTTGGGGGTTCAGTCTATTTGCTGTTCTGTAGGCTTCTTATATCTTCTATTATTTTGTTGAATATATTTTTTGTGCCTTTCCACTGGTGCTTGATCTTTTTATGGTGTCCCAGATTTCCTAGATATTTTTGTGCTATGACTTTGTTGGATTTAATGTTTCTTTTGGCAGTTAATCTATTTCCTCTATCATATCTTCAATGTTTGAGAATCTCCTTTCCATCTCCTGCATTTTGTTGGTTATGCTTGCATCTGTAGTTCCTGTTCATTTACCCAGATCTTTCCATTTTTATAATTCTACTGGTTTGTGTCTTCTTTATTGCCTCTATTTCGATTTTCAAGTCTTGAACTGTTTCTTTTACCTGTTTGATTGCTGTTTCTTGGCATCAAAAATAAGGAATCTAGAGATTACCGGATAAATGAGACATGAAGAAGGACTTATTATTAAGAGAAAATGTCCCAAGGAAAAGAGTTAATTGACTTAATGTCATAGTACATATTCAATAGGGTAGAATTTTATAAATCTTATTTGTTCCTGCTGCTTTCTACAAACACAAAAGGTAATTTTTTTGTATGTGTTCCCAAAACAATTAAAAATCATAGTTGACTTTGTACTTGGAGCATGGTTTTCTCTTTTTCTAAACTCCTCAATCAATGTTTGTTAAAGGAAAATTTAAAACCTCTATCTCCTGTCAGAAGTTCCACCTGGTAAGAGGAAGAAGAAGCAAATAAAATTAAGAGACTATCTTATTGCCATTAATCTCATAATTCTTTGGTTTTATCTTGATTCTTTAAAACTTTTCTTTAGCCGGTTGGCAGTGGCACATACGTTTTTTGTTTGTTGAGTGGTTGTTTTTTTTTCTTTTTTTTCTCCCTGCCCCTTTTAAATTTAATTTTGAAACAAGCTTGTTTTATATGTCAATACCAGTTTCCTCTCTCTCCCCTCCTCCCCTTTCCCACCCCCTAACCCTCTATCCTATCCCCTTTCTGCTCCTCATTCAGGATGGTTTCTTCAAGTTCTATCCATTTGCCTGCAAATTTCAAGATTTCATTGTCCGCACCCCCTCCCCGCATGCTGAGTAGTACCCCATTGTGTAAATGTACCATATTTTCATTATTCATTCTTCAGTTGAGGGGCATCTAGGTTGCTTCCAGGTTCTTGCTATTACAAATAATGCTGCAATGAACATAGTTGAACAGATGTCCTTGTTGCATGGATGTAGATAATTTGGGTATATGCCTAATTCACAGTGCCAGATAAACTAGGATACAAGGAGGAACCTAAGAGTTTCATACAAGGTCCCCCACAGAAGAGGAAAGGAACAAGATCTCCTGAGCATATTGGGAGTGGGAAGACAGTGAGTGAAGAGTGAGTTAGGAGAAGAGATCATGTGGGACTAGGAAAATTGAGTTAGGGGAGGAGGAGGTATAGATGAGAGAGAGAGAGAGAGAGAGAGAGAGAGAGAGAGAGAGAGAGAGAGAGAGAGAGAGGAGAAATACCATAATAGTATGAGCCATTGTAGGTTTGAAGAGAAAACTGACTATAGAGAAATGTCCAGAGACCTGCAAGTATGACTCCAACTAGCAATCTGAGCAACAAAGCTATCTTACATGCCCTTCCCTGATAATGAGATTGATAACTAACTTATATGCCATCATAGAGCCCTCATATAGTAGCTGATGGAAACAGAAGCAGATACCTGCAGCTAAACACTGACATGAACTCCTGGAATCCAGTTGCAGAGAGGGAGGAATGATAAGAAAATGGGACCAAGACCAGGCTACAGAAACCCACAGACAGCTGACCTGAGCAAGGGGTAGCTAATGGACCCCCAGACTGGTAGGGAAACCAGCATTAGACCTCTCATGGGTGTCAGTTAGAAGGCCTGGGCAGTCTAAGGGACCTCTGACAGTGGACCAGGATGTATCCATGGTATAGGAAAGGATTTTGGGAGCACATTCCCCATGGAGGGATAATCCATTAGCCTAGAGGCAGGAGGGAGGGACTAGATCCCACTCCAAATGACTTGACATATTTTGTTGATCCCTCCTGGAAGGCATTACCCTCCCTGTGGAGTAGGGGGGGTGGGAGAGAGGGAGAAAGAAGGAACTGGGATCGATATGTAAAATAAGAAATGATAATAATAATAATAATACAGGAAAAATAATATTTAAATATTCTTCTTCAACATGCCATCTGTCACTTTTAACTGTTTTCTCTCAAGATTTTGTTTTCATCATTAGATATTGGTTATTTAAATGCAGTATGTGTGAATTTGATGTCTTTAAAATGACCATGCTTGGTTTTGCTGACCCTGTAAGCTGAGTTTTTCACAGAATTAGTGAGCAGTCCTAAGCCCTTAAGTAGTTTTTTTATTCAAGAGACTTTCTATCTCCCCCTGTATTTTATTAACATTAATGTTACACATTTGGTCTTTTACTACAGGTCTTTGAGGCCCTGACCATTAACAAAATATTCTTTTCCTCTCCAGCTATCAGATTCCATGATTTCTATCATTCAGTTTTCAAAGTTAAAAAGACTTTCCCTTCTTCAATTATCATTTGACATTTAAAATTTTTCCTTATAATACCATTTTTTAAAAGCATTCACTATTATCTCTTAGAGCATGATTGTAGTTATCAATATTATTTTTTTAGTCTGATAATTCAATGTTTCTGGTATGTTATTTTAGGCATTATTTTGATATCTTACCTGTGAAATTTAAGGTCTTCCTGTGCTTTTGAGCTGGGTAGTTTGAGAATACATTCTGGATATTCATAAATATTACCTGATGTAACTCTGGGTATTGTCAAAATCCAATTGAGATTGTAACTTAATTTGATCCTGATCAATACATTAACCAGCTCAGCAGTGAGCCAGAGACTCTATACATAGCCGTCAGCAACCACTGTTCTCTGTTGGAATGCTCTCTGAGCTCTGTTTTTAGTGTCATTTGCTCTGTCCTGCTTTTGCAGATAATATGAAGTTTTCTGTGAGGAGAAAGAGAGAGGGAGAGGTTGAGAGTGAGAGTGAGAGTAAGAGAGAGAGAGAGAGGGGGGGGGGAAGAGAGGAGAAAAAAAACCACACACACACAGAGTATGAATAAATGAGTCACAGTTTATCCTGTAATTTTAAACAAGTTTCTTGAATCGACAGAAAAATCCTCATCCTTTAGAACTTTAGAACTTACATTCATTAGAACTTCAAAATTTCATAGGGGTGGATGGAAGAACAAACTTTAAAAGCACATTAAGAAACTCATAGGATTTCTCATAATGTCTCTCTAAGACACCTTTCCCCACATCCCTTGGACTCCAACTAGGAAACGTCTCATAACTTCTCTTCACATCTTCATCACACATTCAGTTTTTAGAATTAGGTACGTATGGAGCAATATTTCTTTAGTCACAGACTTTGACTTTCTGTTACTGGTTTCCATCTTTATCCTCCAGTCTTCAAAGTCCTCAGATGGCCACTTCATGTTTAGTTACAAACAATGAGAGACACTAAGAAAAGTTAGCATTCTGATTTTGTTGAAATTGTGGCTTTTAAGATGATCTTGGCAATGTGTGCATAAAAATGGCATGAGGTCTGAATTTTCTGAATTTCGCATTAAAGTACTGTACTTTGGAAAGCACAGTATAAGAAGTGGTTGAGTGCCCGCCAGTGGAACCTGAGCTTTGGGGGAAGTATTTGAAACTCTTTATGCCTCCATTTCCTCTCTATAAAATGAAGATAATAAAGAAAATGATCCTATTGTATTTTGTTAAAGATTAGAAATACAGTATTTTCAAAACATCATTTTGTGTGCTTAATAAGTTTTATGTCACAAACAATATCCAATTTCATAAGTAAGTTTTTCTAGTAGTATGTTCTGTTATAGACTTTTATTTTTTCTATTGGATGATAATAAACATAAACTTTCTTATGTTTTGGATATATGATATTTAGTGACATATTTTACATTGATTTACAAAGTCCTTGTATAATATCTTTGAGATGCTAAGGATAATTAAGTAGATTTTGAAAACTTTCTACTCCACAGCTGAAGTAGTTTGATAGTTAGATTTCAAGGGAAAGATAGAGGTTAAAGGTTCAACTTTGAAGCTTATATAAAATGGGTAAGATTATATGGAGACTGTATATAGATAAGAAAAGCACACATGTCTGTTTGGGAGGTGGGAAGGATAATTCAAAGGGGCCCAAGAAGACAGACCAAAATCCAAAAACCAAAGAGTCTGTTATTTATGAAGTCAACTGAAGGCAGAATTTTAAGTAGAGTGAACATATATTTTTTAACACATTCTGTTGTGCCTTACATTCCATCTCTCTCTCTCTCTCTCTCTCTCTCTCTCTCTCTCTCTCTCTCTCTCTCTCTCCTCTCTCTTTCTCTCTCTCTGTGTATCTTTAAAACTTAAATCCACAAATACCTATGCTTCTATACCTTATGTGTGTTTCCAAAAGCATATTAAAGTGCTCTGTTTAAGCATGATTCACACTACAAATGCTGAAAATTTAATGAAATCTTTCCATTTAGTAGCCCTTAATCACTGAGTGGAGGAAGTTACTGCATGAAGACTCTAGTTGTCTCAGTTTACATGTGATAAAATGCCAAAGTCAGTGTTTTGATTCTCTGTGATAGGATCCCTCATGTTTTTAATCCCAACTCTACTTGTTTTAATAATGCTTTGTCTAGCCTCCTTTTCTTTGCCAAGTTTCCTCTTATTAACAGTCTACACAGTTACTAAATTAATTATTTGCCTTTAAACAGTTGTCTCAGGGTCTTCACTAGGAAACAGTGAAGGAAAATGACTTAAATTTAAGTAAAATAAGGACTGTACATCTAGTCAAGTTAGCATTTGTAACTTTGAGAAGATTATTTCAATACAATGTTTGGGATGAAAGTTTTAGTAGTTTGCTTTCAAGAAAGCAATGAAAATAGGAAAATAGAATTGGAGAAAACCTGAGAGCTAATTGGATGGTGGTATGAAGAGAATTTTTTAAAAATGAAATTCTAGCATTTTTGTATATTGAGGAAGTGAATCCAGAAGAGATGACATTGTAGTAAAGGAGAAGAAAGGACAATTAATAGAATGAAATGCTTGTAAAGGAAGGAAAAAAAAATTAGTAAGAAAGCCCTCAGACAGGGTTATAGACAGATGGCTAAATTTGAGAGGGTATTAGGACTGTATAAAATGGCTTTATAATTATTCTTGTCTGTGTGATGTTACAATTTGAATGCAAAATATATCTTACAGGTTCATGTATTTGAACACTTGGTTCAAACTTGTTTTCTCAAAGGTAGTGTGTCATTTTGAACATGTGGATCAGCTGGAGGAAACACATGGCTAGGGGTAAGACCTTGAGGGTTATAACCTGGTCCTGCTTTGAGTTTATCCTGTCCGCTTCCTCTTTTGTAAGATGTAATCAACTCATGCTTCAAATTCCTGCCATAATAAGCCCAGACATTTCGGTTGCAAAGCCTTCCTTATCATGATGGACTGATATTCCCCAAAGAGTGCACTACCACAAATCCTTCCTCTTTGAAGTTGCCTTTGTTATGTAGTCTGTCACAATTTAGAGACATACAGATAACATAGGAAATGATACCAATAAGTAGGTTCACTACTATGAAAAATCTATTTAGGTCTTTGAAACAGGTTTATGGGGGGCATGTGGAAGAGGGTTTGAAAGTGTGGGCTAGTAAGGTCTTAAATTTCTGAAAGCACCACTTAAAGGATCATTCTTGTGGGAGGGTAGAAGAACTCAGAATCCTATGAAAATGTGGATGATGTTAGAAATCTGGATAGAGGCTGTCCTTGTTATATGATGATGCATGTTCTGGTAATATACTGTCCATATCCTAAAATTCTGAGCAAGACTAATTTAAAAGTTAGTGGACTAACACATTTGGCAGAGTAAATTTTAAGACAGTATAGCACTCAAGCTGAGTGATGGATACTATTTGCTACTTTTAGCCATGTTTAAACCAAGAATACAGGGAAAAATATTGAGCTTTAATACATGAAAAATATTCAGTCTGGCAAAGAAAGAAATGGAAATTCATTTAAAGTGAAGACCCAGTGGATATGCATGAAATGTCAGGAATTGTCAAAAAGATAAGGCCATTAATAAGACCATAGACTTTGTAATGGAACAAAATAAAAGATAATTTGAAGACAAAATCTTACCCCCTTCCCTCCACCATGACTCCTAGATGTAAAAAAAAATAAATACTAATATTGAAAAAAACTTTCATTAAACAGGGTATTGACTAGAAAGAGTGGCTGAACAGGCAATGCCACTCTAGGAACAACCTGCACAAAACAGACTACCTTGACAGGTATTTTCCATGGTTCTTCCACCACACATGCACTCACAATTCAGCAAAGCCTTGTCAAAGGAGATGGGCTACATGTTAAGATGACAACAGAAATTAGAATTCTACTCATATGTTGAGTTTTCATGTATGTGGAATGAAAGTGTCACGGAGTCATACTTGCTGGTGCCAACGTTCTAGCCCAGCCATGTAATTTCTTCAGAAAGAGGCAGAAAGAGCTGTTGCACGAAGCTGTAAAAGCTAAGCTTAAGCTTCAGAGGAGACCCTAGGATGTCGATAATGCCAAAAGTAAAATAATTGTCAAGGAACCTGGAGGTACTGAGTAGAGTTAGGCCATGAGAGAGCCCATGTGAGCTTTAGGCAGAAGGACTCTAGGGATGGGACTGAATAAAACCATATAATTCCACATGATGTGAACGCATGTCCCAGATAAGGTGCTTGATACTTCAGGATTTAATGTTTAGCCTGTTGGACTTTAGTCTTGCTTTGATCTGGTCCTTACTTGTTATGGTCCTGTTCTTACATTTCAAAATACAATACTCTATGCCATTGTACACTGTATGTAAGTTGATTTTGTTATACAATAACACACAACTAATAGTTTGCCTTGATTTTAAACTTTTTTTTGTTGTAAGTGTAGTGAACCCAAATCCTTGAGAATTTTAATCAAGAATTGAGATGTATCCAACACTAGAATTTGTGCTTTTGAAGAATATATGGACGGTGAAGACTTTGGGGAGTCTTTAAGTTGGACTGAATTCATTTTTATACTATGAGATGGGCAGTGACATCAGGGCTGGAATATTATAATTTGTGTGTTAAATATCTCCCACAATCTCATTTGTTTGAACAGTTAGTACCCAGCTTATGGTACTGCTTTATGATATTTTAGGACCTTCTGGATATGGAATGGGGGAGGCAGACTGCAAGGGGTAATCCTTTGAAGTTGTAGCTTAGCCCCACTTTTGTGTAGTTTCTCTACTTCTCTAGCCACTAAAATGTGACCACATCATATCATAACTTTCTTCTATTGTGAACAGAGTGGTTTTAACACTATGCCTTCCCTATTCTGAGGAACTGGAGCTGTGAGTTAAAATAAATGCTTTTTGCTTTAAGTTATTGTATGGCACTATTCCTCAGGAGATGTAAACAAAGGTCTACCAATTCCAGATAGGGAACTGACAACATACAAAGTGATTATATCACCAGAGCCTAACAAATGAGGTTCTGTGGTAACTTACAAGAGTTTGGGTGAAGGGTTTCTCACTGTAACACAGATGTCTCAAAGTCAGCTGCATCATTGAAAGCACAGCCTAACACAAGTGATGACTTACAAAATTTGTACACATCTACCTCTCTGCATGACTTCCAGTAGTTGGACAGTTTGAAGATTCACCTTTCTTGAGATGTCCTTACTTTTTATATTACTTTGAAGAGTGAGTAACCTTATGAATCTGGTAAGGTACAGGAACTTCTGGAGTCATGAGTTCTTCATTTCCTCAGTCTTGAGAAACATCCTTTTAGAACTTCCTGGGTCTTACAAACTTACTTCTGGGATAAAGTGTTTACTTCTATGTGTATTTTCCCATAGCAATTGTAAAGGTATGTGACACATATATGTTTGTGGTGTCACAGAGAGAGAAGTGTTATAACTTAAAGAGAATTTTAAAGTAGAAAGCAGGAAATGAGGCGATTGAACTTGTTAGGAGAATAAAATTGATTTTTTTTAAAATATAAGGTTTATTTATGGTTTCTTATTTAGCAAAAGAAAACTTGACGACATTTCCATGTTTTCCAAGTGTATTCAACTGCAGAATTACAGGCACAATGCTGATGGAGAATTATGTTTATATAGGATTGTTTTATGTTCTATATAAAAACTGTGAGAAAGGTGTTTAAGAAAGAGAATGATAGTAGTGGATCAAGAATGAGAGAAAAAGAACAGTAAGAATGAAATGAATATTGAGAGGCCTCAGGTCATAGAATTCTTGGAACAGGGACTTAAAGGAAGCAAATTAGAAAAATAGAAAGCTGTAGTCAGGATATAAAAATACCTATAGTTTAGTTTACAGAAAAGAGAAAAATCATTATCAATGACATAAATGTATCAGGCTTGCAAGTAATAGAATTCCTGCTGTTTTCACTAAATGTAAAGTTCAAGGTTACAAATTAGAGTAACTTTAAATGATAACAAGAAAAATTTCTAAATGATTTTGATATGAAAATGCCAATGCCTTTTTGATATAACATCAAAAATAAAAGTATTTGGTAAGCTGGATTTTATTAAAACAAAACAAAACAAAAAAAAATGGGGTGGTCACTGTCAGATGAACAAAAAAGCAAAACACCTCTGGAGAAAGTATTTGTAAACCATTTTTGATAACAATTGACTCATGCATAAGATTCTTGCATCCTTATAGCTTAACAATTAGAAAATAAATAGACTAATTAAAAGTTGGTTCAAGTCATTAAACGGACATGTCATTAACAAAGACCTCCAAATGGTTAGTAAGCATATGAACAATATCTAATATGATATGTCATGGTAAAGAAAATTAAATTGAGTAGGTACACTAAAAAATTTTGGGACTGGCAAAAACTTTAAGATCTGACAACTTCAAATGTTGGAAAGAGTAAGGAGGCACAGGTTCTCTCATTCACAGCAGGTAGGAATGTAAGCTGAGTTGGCTTTGGAAGACAATTTGCTGTTCGTACAAACTATTACTTACTCTTTAATTATTCTCTTGTTCTTACTATACTCAAAACACCATGGATTAGGTAGCTTAAAGACAGCAGATATTTATTACTTAATAGTTTGTAAAGAGAAACCTAAGACCAAAGTGTCAGCAGTTTCTCTTTCTATTGATATATGGCCACCATTTCATTAGACAGAACAGCAAAGATAAAAGGGTTTTTTAAGTTTTTCCTGCAAGGACACTAACGCTTTTCAAGGGGAGAGCCCTTAAAACTCAACCTCCTTCTGAAGGGCTTGCATTCCAGTACCTGCCCCTTATAACCTCAAATTTAATTGTAAAAAAATTGGAGGAACACAAATATTAAATCTAGAGCAAACCCTATAGCATTTATTTCAAAAGATAAAAAATGTATGTCCACACAAACACTTGTCCATAGATGTTTATAGCAGTGACATACAACTGCAAAAATTCAGATGAATAAAGATGATATTTAGTAGATGAGTGAATGTTAGCCATCCTTCATTTAGGATAAGTTATTAGCTAAGGACCATGAGAAGAGAGCTGGAAGTCCAGGAAAAGACATAAAGAATTACATTGTAAATTACTATACAAAAGAAACTGTGTTACTCAATTACTAAACATTAAAGAATAAAAAATTGGGGACAGCAAATAGAAAATTTCTCGCTTCTAGGACAAGGAGTATGGGAGGCATTGAAGGATAGAGTATTGAACATTTTTAGGGTAGTAAGACTGCTATAGTGATATTGTAATATTAAGATCTGTTTTCATGCAAATTTGTTCAAACTCTAAGTCTTGATTTATGCAGAAAGAGCCTTATTGTAGAATATGGTTTGGTTGACACTGTAACGTAGGTATCTCAGTTATGACCAATATACATCATGGAATATGTATGCATGAGAGTGGGGATATGTAAAATGTTTCTGTATTTTCAGTTCAAATAAATGCTGGTCTATAGGCAGTTTGGTCTATAGGCGATTCACTGTAGAACTGAAGACAGAAGAGAAATAATGGACTACCTGAGCATTCACAGAGTCACTTATGGGGTTGTGCTCATTACTCAAACAAGATTATAATGTCATGGAGTGTGACAGTGAATGTTGTTCAAGTACGATGTTCAAGAGGCTAGGAATGTGTCCTTAGGAAATGACTGTACAAAGTAAATGAGAAACAACATTTTTCAACACAACACAGAGAAAGTTCCAATTATCCTGAATACACAGTCCTGAGTTGTTTGAAGATGGCATAGAAAAGCATAAGTTGTTATTGGATAAAGAAATCTGGGTGTGCAATCAAGGAATCTAACATATATATATCCTCTCTCTCTCTCTCTCTCTCTCTCTCTCTCTCTCTCTCTCTCTCTCTCTGTATGTAATGTATAAGAAAGGTTTTCATTCTGTATCCCTAATTGGTCGGAAACTCATTATGCAGTATAGGCTGACCTTGAATTTGTTGCTGTCCTCTTTCTCTCCTTTCCACCAGGTGCTAGGAAAGAAGGTGTGAGCCACAATGCTTGGCTAATTATTTAATAGTAAGTAGTCATTTGTTCTATACTGAACTGGTCTTCCTTTGTTTATGGCACTGAACCCATGGCCACTGATAAACACTGATGTGTTTGGGATGTCAGATGTATTTGAGAACAGAGTCACTTAGGAACATTAGTGATATTGTTTTAATAACACACTGAAATAGTTATTTCACTATTTGCATTTTAATTTCAGTCCATTCAGTTAAATACAAAATATGCTAAATGTAATAATTACTTAAAGTCAAGACTAAACTCCTCTCATGACTGTATGAAGCAACAAAGCTTTCATTTTAATGTCACACCAGAAGCCAGTTGTTTTGTTTACAGTGTTGACTCTATAGCTCATGTTATGCAGAATTATATCTCTTCTTAAGCTGGCATTTCTAGAGCTGGTTAGGTACAGAGAACGGGCAGTAGTTACTTAGAGGAGGTTTTGCTTACAACGATCACTTACCACCCTAAGTTGTAATAGGAAGATGCCTGAGACTATACATTAATATTTTTATCAGTTCATATTCTTAAATCTACCTATCACTTCATGACTATTTAAAATGTAGTGTTAGAATAACACTACAATTTCTTGAATTTATTTTTATTTATTTATAAATATATTTATAAATATAATGGCCCTGACCATCCTAGAACTCATTCTGTAGACCAGGCCGGCCTTGAACTCAGAGATTCTTCTGCCTCTTCCTCCTGAGTGCTGGGATTAAATGTATGTGCCACCATAGCCTAGCTAATTTCTTCAATTTATAGCTTAGTAAATTGCTTATTTAGAATGTAAATGAAAACTCATACATACATACATACATACATACATACATACATACATAGGCTTCTTTTTCCTCCAATTCTTCCCTAGATGTCATTTACTTAGAATAAATTTACTTAAACCATTCTAACTTTTCAGAGACAGTCAGAGGTTTTTTTTCCCTGTCCTTTTAAAAATACTCTGCTGACATTCTGATTTGCAAAAAGGACACCACCATCATTTTACTGAATTTCATCTGCTCAGAATCACAAGGGAAAAATTAAAGGCTTTCATGTTCTTTTTATTAATTGTTTTTATCTTAAAGATTTTGAAATATGGTCATGATATGTCAATAAAGATTTTATATTCTATAGTCTTAATGCACCATATGCAAAATGCTACCACTCAATACCATACTAATTTCATATGCTCTCCATTTCGAGGAAAATCCCAATGTCTTTATAATGTTCAACAAGGGTTTAGTCCATCTCAACTCTTATTTACTCCTCCCTCCATCTCCTTCTTCTTTATATAGTCACACTGGCCTTTTTCTTTCTCCAAAATAGGGCATAATAGCCATAAACACTGGAATAGCTATTGCTTTCTCTTTATGTTTACTCTGGTCAATCTAGTTAGCTCCTTTCCCACTGATAAGTTTTGAAATTCTCACCAAAATTTCTATCCTGAAATTACAGTTTTCAAAGTGATAGTCTAAAGGATGTGGAGACTTCAGGAGATAAAATAAAGTAACAAGAGCAGAGTCCCTGTGGGTGGAATAACTTGTTCATTAGAGAAGGTCCAGAGGAGAACCTTGGGCCTTTTAGCTATGATGTAGAACAGGTGCCTTAACAGTGGGAAATGAGTGTATTACACTGTTAGAGCATGGTCTTTAGAGCTTACACTTAAAGGGTCTCTGTCACAAACAAACTTCAACTTTGTTGGAAGGCACTACCTCTTGTAGCATCCCTTTTTCTCTCTCTCTCTCTCTCTCTCTCTCTCTCTCTCTCTCTCTCTTTCTCTCTCTTTTTCTCTTTGTTTTTGGAAACAATATTAATTTCAGCAGCAACCTTGAATTAACAGACTTGTTGAAATGTTGAGTAGTAGCAGTTTTTCTAATGTGAGTTGAACACCCTGCTCCATTGGCAGTACCCAACCTCCTGTGTATAGTACCATTATAGAAGTTGAACAGGGCACATTGACATCACAGCTGCTGCTCCAGGAAGGGGCTTTTTGCCTATGTTGCTCGTTTTAAGAAAGATGAATGGATTAGGTTCACTTTACCCATATTTCTGATGTAGACTACACACTTTGAAACATTGGATACCATCTATATGATTTGTGCGTTGCTATCTTCCCTCTTAGGTACTGCATATATTCCAATGACCTTGGAAAGTCACCACGTCCCCAAAGAGAAACATTAGAGTGAGATTCAGAAAAATAGAAGATATTTTAGAATCTCACACCATGATGTTCATATATGATACAATTTGTCCTATAATTCCTTTGCCCTGCCCAGAAGAACACCATTTCAGGATTTTAAATTCCTATGTCCACGGAGATGGCCTGTAAAAACTAATTTTTTAACCCAATGAAAAACATTTTAAACTAACTTCACCTTTCATAATCTCATCCTAATTGCTACAAAGCCTCACAATTAGTTTCTATGCTTTTGTTCATGCTTTCATATCCAAATGTTATGTGACCATTAAAGAGACCCTTAACAAAAACAATTCAGAACACACACTCTTTTGCTCACAAACTTCACATGCTCTTCATTTTAGAGGGAAAATCCAATGTCTTTTCAATGTTAAAATGGCCCCAGTCTATCTTATCTCCCATTTACTCCTCTCTCCACCTCCCTCTTCTTTATATAGTCACACTGGCCTTTTTTATTCCTCCAAAATAGGACATATCTCACATCCTCACCCCTTTCGAGTCATCACTCAAATGTCATATTTTCAATAAGCCCCATCCTGACCAACTATCTAAAGTTGCAGCTCCAAGAACATCTACTTGCTCTTATCCATCTTTATTTTTGTCAGTAGCATGCCATTTTCTGAAGTACTGGAGATTTATTGATTTATTGCATCTTTTGCTCATCATCTGTTTCCCTTGTTAGAATTTAATTCAGTGAGGCAAAACATTTTGTAGGCTTGTTAGAGTTTGAGTTCTTTTTTCTGTCATCTTGCCTCACTCATTAGCCTCACCTCTCATTGTGGATGTATATAACATGTGACCAATAAATATTTGTGACTAAATGAGTGCATGGATAAAATACTAAGAAGAAAATATTTCCCATTTGATGAAAAGTTTTTACCACTTTAGCCTATGTTCTTGGTAACAGTAACAGGAAAATTAAATGAGTTATAAAGCAGGAAAATCGTTCTTTAGCATAGTTAATTGGTTTTTGGTTTTTCTTAGTCAAATACTAGAGACACAGCTTTATTTCTACTCTAAGTCTTTGTGTGGTTGTATTTTTTTCCATTGTCATTGCTGGTTTTGAATTTTACTCTTTAATCTCAGAAGAACATTTGGCATGTAGACAAATTCTTTAGAGTTCTGAAATCAATATTCTCTCTCTTGGAGAGTAGATGTATCCCCCAACATTGCATTAGCTTGAATTAGTAAATGAAAGCCAAGATTCCAAAGGGAGCAGCAGACATGGGTATCACATCAGTGGAGAGCAAAGTTATGTTAAGATCAGGTACATTTTCTTCAATTGTGTTTGTTAGCCTTGTTTCAAAGCAGCAAAGAAACATAACCTTACTGCCTGTGATGCCAGGTTACCCTGGGGGCAGGTATGAGAAGGAGAAGCAGGCTCTGGCTTTGACTTTTCTTCTTGAGATGGATTTGAGTACTCTGAGCAACAACTGTGGGGTGAAGAGGTTAGAAGCTAGCAGATCTGGAAATGAATCACTATATGCCAAATCTGCACAGCTGTGTCCACTCACACTAATCCTCTGTAGGGACAAGCCAGTTGCTTCCACTGAGCATCCTGGAAGGAAAGTTATGGCCAGGAACAAGCAGAAAACTAATAATCTTTCTCAGCAGTCTCTAGCTCATTTCATTTTCTTCTCTAAATTTTTCCTTCCCTTCATATATGTTGCTTAAAAACATCTGATTGTTAATTAAGAGGTGTGTGTGGGGGTTACCCAGGGCAGAACTATGTCACTATTTCATCGGGGTTCTGAGGTGCAGTTATCTCTTTTTTTCTGATTGCTGCCAAATTTTAGCTTGTAGACCTTTGACAATGGCTTGTTCTTTTGGGCCTTGACAGGAAATTCTCATATGTTAAAACAATTCCCCCAAGTGTTGAGAATACGGTAAGAAACCCAGGTTTTTCCTAATTGTAAAGGTGAATACTTAGATTTTTTTTTCTTTTGTTTTGTTTTTGTGAATGGGTTGTTAGGTTTAGACTTGACAAATACGACTGTGTTAACATGGGGTAACAACATGTTGAAAGTCCGTTGAAAAGTTTTCCATACAAGGACATAATGAATATTAATGAAAAACAATTTACTCTATTTATTGGTAAATAATTATTTTATCATCTAGACCTAGGCTTTTAAAACTGTGAACTGCCATACCAAATGTGGCAGGATTGCAAAAATTGGCAAAAGTACAATTTTTTTTTTTAATGCAAAACAGACCGAAATTTAGTTTGAAATCAAATGTAATGAGGAAGACATCCACTATGTATGCCATCATACCATGCAGTAACAATGAAAGCTTCAGGGTATAGTTTGGCTTAGATCTGAGACTACTGTGTGATATAAAGTGTTGTGTTTTTGCTTGTACATACAACACTTTTCTTATAGAAAACTGTGTTAATTATGCAAGACAAGGGATTTTAATATTTTCCTACCAGACTGTGGTTATCAAATTATTATAACTTTGAAACGATTGCTGACTTGTTTTAGATTTTAAAGAAAACCTTTTTTTTTTTTTTTTTTTTTTTTGAGGTAGGATTTTCTTTAGCCTGGCCTGGACTTGAACTCAGTATGGAGTCTTGACTTTCCTACCCACATCTGACTTGAGTTGCATACAATTTTTAAGTGATTTTGATTGGGTCTTAGAACAAAATGGCCATACTTTCTGAAATGATCTTAAGCATGTTACTGCTATTTTATTCTCTGTATTTATGTAAGATGGTAGTCTCAGCATTGATGAGTATAAAAATAACTAAGCTTTTAACCCCTAAAAATATTCAAATATTCCAGCAGTATCAAATATTCCAGCAAGATTTAGCTTTTTATGTAAAAATAAACAAGCCATTATCTCATTAGTATGCAAATTTTCTTTAATCTTTAATGAATGATAAAATTATATATCCACCAAAGAACTGCTCTGACATTGCTTTCGTTAGGACTTATTATCAGTAACTGTTTGAATTGCATGCCTAGTTTTATCCTATAGATGTGGGGTCAGAGTCATGCCAAACAACTTGAGTGAAAGGGGTTGAAGGAGCCCTGCTTTAGATTTTCTCTGACGTTTGGATCAAGATCATTGTGTGTTTCTCCTCATTTGCGTTTAGGTTTTGAAATGCCATTGTTTTATGTCCCACATCATATAAATCCTGTAAGGTAACTGGTTATTGCCAACAATTCAGAAATTTTGTAAATTCAGGAAGAACTGTTTTCCCTAGAAATTCAGAAAAGATATACAATGTGGCATGATTTTGTTTACCTTAAGGTAATCATTACCTTTTGCTAACAATAGAGTTTTATCCAAATATTCTTTGTATTATTCAATATATACAAAATACCTCAAAAACACATTTGAATAATGAATCTCACCGTGCATACTATTTTGTAATCTAACCCTTTTGTTTAAATATGCATTGTGTATGCTATTGAATGTGAATATATGATTTAACTAATCTATTATCAAGAACAGTTTATATTGTCTGCAGTTATTTATCACAAGGGAAGTTCTTTTATGTACATTTTATTTTATTTTATATTTCAAATATATTACTAATATGATGTGTGTGTGTGTGTGTGTGTGTTTGCCACAGTGTGCATTTGAAGAAAAACAGAAACTGAGACTCAGTTCTCTCCTTCCTTTGAGGGTCTCAGGAACTAAACTCAGGCCATCTGGCTTATGTGGCAAGCACTTTATCCAGTGAACTATCAAATATATAGTAGTTATATAAAATAAGATTTTATGGTAGTTATATAAAAATAAGATTTAAATGTTTGGGTCTGAAACTTAAATGAAAACTAAAAAGAAACTAAATAAAGCAAGCAAGCATAGCTACCTATCTACCTATTTATCTGTCTAGATATTTATTAAGTTCTTTTTGTTTATACAAGGGAAATAGTTCAGTATTTTCTTCTGTTTATGTGTTCATGTGAATAGTAGTCTTCATAAAGCAATGCAGGACTGGGATTTAATAGTAAAAACTTTATATATGTATTAAACACCCTATTGCATTTTTCTGGTGTCAAGTGTGTGGTGATAGAAGACTGAAAGTTATACAAATCAGTTAAGTCTTACTGCTAAATACACACTGGTATTTGCTGGATTCTTTACTGGTTAACTAACCTTGTATCAAGAATATATTTTATTTTGTTATTTTGTGTTCCTCTCCTCTCAAATCTTGTAGTTTGAAATTAATTCTTGACACTTTTATTGTAAAATATAATTAGGGTTATAATCAACTATTATGAAGAAACAAAAAAGAAATTCTTCAGATATACTTTCATGTGAACTTGTTAGGAACAGACTATGAGATGGGGTCATCTAAATCCATTCTAATACCTGAAGTAAATTAACCTTCAAAGAGGGGTAGATAGCAACATAGTTCCTGAACTGAAAGGTTATCTGCCCTACCATCTATCCAAATGCTGGGGTGGATCACAGTTGATAACTTGCCTTTTGGACAATATCAGGAAAAATTTCATTACTTTAGATATTGGGTCACTGAATTAGACTGGGAACTTCCAGTTAGAAGGTTTTGACTGAAAAAAAAATGCAACAACCACCACTTCCTAGAGAAATACAGTTGGTGGTGAAGAAGCCAGAGAAGAGAAGACACAAGGCTAATAGCAGTGTGAAAGCAGCACACCTCCATTGGCAACAGAGAGAGGATAGGACCTCAGTCTGGTCCCTGGATCAGCAGTACCAGAGTCACCTGTTAGAAGTATGAACTCTTAGGTCTTACTCTGAACAAACTAATTCAGAACTCACAGCACAGAGCTAATTACCACTTAAAGTGATTCTGGTCAGTGCTTAAAATAAAACTAGTGAGTTGGATTATATGCATGCAATGGTAATGAATAACATGTAAGAATTGAGAACATTATTGCCAGCCCATGTTACATGTCTCCTTTGAACTTTGGACACTGAGGACAATTGCAGCTCTCCTCTTTGCTCTTTGCTGTCTCCTTCCTGAGACTTAGAAACTCTTGTGAAAAACATTATGTTTTTGTTTGTTTGTTTGTTTGGTTGGTTGGTTTGAGACAGGGTCTGTCTATTATGTATCTCTTTATGTCCTGGAACTCACTATGTAGAGCAGGCAGGCCTTGAACTTACAGAGATCTGATTGCCTCTCCTTCTTCAGTGCTGGAATTAAAGGCACTGGCTACCACACTGCCCCAACATTCCTATTCTTGATAGTCAAAGTAAATAATATCCTGCTTGAAGCTGGCTTCTGTAATTTTTCTTGCCAAGTGAAGTAAACGATATTCTTGGTTTTGGTCAAAGCTGGTTTCATTATTCCCTCAAGTGTGAAGTGTTTAGTTGTATACTTAGCTGTTGGTGTGTTTGTATGTATGTGTGTTTTAGATGTGAGTGAAAATTAAGATTAGTTTCCTAACCATGCTCAGGCTAGAGAAAGCTAAAATTATTGACAGACAGGAGAGCCTGGAGTCTGGAGATATACTGATGTTCAGTAGGGGAGGAATTATGTCAGGATTCAGTAACTGCTGTTGAGAGAGGCACAGAGACAGACTTCTATGCTACGTTTTGGACTGCATGGATCCATCCATTGTGGCCTAGAACACCAAAAGGAAAGGTTTTGGGACTCCAGGTGGTTACATAGAAAATCTAGGTCTCAATTCTTCTCCTCTCTGGCTTTTGATTTCTATGCTGCGTTGTTACTGGAATTTGTTAATCACTCTCTGTGAGAAATGACCACACTTGAAACTTCTTGTAATATTATATTACATTATATTTTTCTACTTAAAATACTAAGTTAAATATGGTTCTTACTCTCTTGAATCAGCGTATCTTAAGAAGGCTGAATTAACTGTGGCAAAGCCATTTGCGCATCAGTATTAAGACATTTGGTTGAGGTTTCTTGTAGGACTTTTAGTATTCTGGTAGAATATTTTCATATTGCATTTGCTTTACTAGTGGGTGGGCATCAATAGAGGAAGGATAAACAACACTTATTGCCAGAAATGGCTGTTTTCCACTAGCAGTCTATACATGCACCATGATAAGTGCTAGTTTACTATTTCAGGCCCAGGATAGCATTTGAAACATTGCTAGTAAGTATTTGTTGATTTAAATGCAAGAGTTAGTAAACTATAGAAGCTCTATAAAATGCATAATCTTATCTCTATATTAAATGACAGGAGAAAAAGAACCAAGGGGAGGTAGGAATCTTCAGAATCCTATATAGTTAACATTCAGTAAACCCAGGATTTGCACACAATCATGACTAAGTTTTTTTTTTTTGAGCTACCACTTACTGATTTTTAAAATAAGGATTATGATCCAAATATTAGAGTGATTTTGCAACAATGAAGAGTGATATGTGCACAGTTCTCCGTGAAGCATCTGGTCTATATAAAATCCCTTATAAATGTCAGTTTCTCCAGCTTCTTTCTGCTTACTAACTCACTTACTCCAATGTTTTGCTTGTAATTAATTCATAATATATAGCTGCTTGGTTGATATTAAATTTTAATTAGCTACATCTAATTGTATAAGAACATGCTTATTGGCTTTTGGTGACATTCCTATTCACTTCTATTTCTGTTGGTCATCTAAATTAAGAAATCATGTGCTTCAGTCTAGGTTTAAACCTTGGCTTTAGAAGTTACTCCTTATAGAATCCTGGCCAAGATACTGCAGTTCCATTTCTTCACTGGTGAAATGGTCCCAGTGATGCAGCAATGACAGAAGGGACTGCTTCATGTGTTACTAGGTTTTTATGAGAATTGAAGAAGCTAATGCTTGTAAAGACTTATGATTTGGCACACATGAAAAAAAAACATAAACTTGTTGTATTTTATTACTCTCTTTTCTTACTTTATTCACATTATTGAATAAACACCCATCTCCTAAAACATTCACATGGATAAAGACTCTCTTCTCTCCCTTTCCCTTTCTCCCTCTCTTTCTAAACAAGTGATAGCTCTCTGCAGAAGGCCTCCCAAGAACACCATCGATATGTGTCAGTTTCCAAATGGCATTTATAAATGGGCACCAAAAATTCTCTTAAGCAAGCGAGAGGGAGTCAAATGCCAAAAACCAATTAAATAATATGATGGGTAAAACACCATCTGACACAATCGGGAGACGGAGAATGAAGGGCAGGATGGCATCTCTGGCTGCACACTCTGCTGCCCTTTCCCCCACGTATCGGGTGAGTTAAGGTGGAGTGTCATCCTTACCTTTGAATTTTGCTGCATTTGTCAGTTTGTGTCACAACCTTAACATTATTTAAATGTACTTTTTTGTATTTAATATTCATTTTCAGGTGTTCTAGCCATAATTTCTGTTAGTAAAAGTGACATTTCTTAAAGTTCATTATTTTTTTCCACATAGAAATCTCAGACATAAAAAAAAACAGACTTTAAATAATAGAACAGAATTGTCTCAGGCTAACAGCCACCCTATGATTTGTCATTTTAGGACATGAGTACTTGGGAGAAATAAGTTTGATAACACTTGAGTCATTTAGCCTTGTGATTAGCGACCCGGCAGTCAGAGCTGGGCAGTCATTCAGGGGAGGCTTAGAGGCTGTGCTGCTGACTCTTTTCGGTTTGACATTTTCAAGCCAAGATGCGCTATATAAAATGCCCATTAAATTTGCCAAGGATTTCATGTTATCATGTCGATGTATCTTAATGGTAATCAAGAATGTGGCAACAACTAGACAACATCCATCTGTGAGGTTTAGGGAAAGTACTCAGCTCAAATTTTCAAAGTAGTTCACTCACAGGGAGCAACACGGGTAGTCTTTAGGACTCAACAAGCATTTAGACTTGTCAAAATGTGTCATGGGTAGAAATACAAGAAAATATCAACACACGATAGATGTTGGGAGATGGTCTTTCTTGAAACATTGTATTGCTTATTTATAAAGAACATTGATTTTTATCTCTTCATGATAGAATTTTATGAATGTTTGAAAACTCACCCTAGGAGTACACAGAATTTTACATGTGTCCTTTTTGTGTGTACATTGATCACACCATCATTTAAGAATGACACTGTATCTTTCACTTACTAAGACCGGAAAGGTGCCATTTGTCATTAAGGCTTACAGTAGTAATGGCATAGAAGACGGGAACAGTTTAGAAAACCACTCCACATTCATGTTCATGCTAATTTGGAGCATGGAGGGAGGAGAGAGAGAGATAGGCAAAAGAATATGGAAGAAAAGCAGGGAAGAACATGAATCATTCCTTGGTTAGAGAGAATTTTGGATCATGTCATTTTAGGAATCTGAGAGAAGAAATCCTTGGATTTTTATACTGATCTATGTTAAAACATTATACTTGTCTGATTTTGATGACATCTAGAATTACAAATGAAACATTAAACTTTAGATTAACCATTACAATAACAAAAAGCAAGGGCTGCAGACATGGCCGCTTTTCCAGAGGACCTGAGTCTGATTCTCAGTAACTACATGGTGACTCACAACCATCTGTAACTCCAGTTCCAGGGAATTAGATACCTTTTTCTGGTCTTCATGGGTAGGGCAAATTGTGGTCACTTATTTTCTGTATTTTCACCAAGTGTGGATCTGTGTAGTAGTCTATATAAAAGAAATGCTTCTTTGATTAAGGATAAGTGATGGGGGAATGTCCTTCTGTACATATGTTTCACTTATTGGTTGATAAGTAAGACACTGATTGGTCAGTAGCCAGACAGGAATTATAGGTGGGGCTAACAGAAAAAGAAAAGGCTTGGAAGAGAAAGGTTGAGAGAGAGAGAGCCTCTGGAGAGGTGCCATGCAGCTGCCAAAGGAGTAACAAGTCTGAGCATTCTCCAGTAAGCCAAGAACACATGGAGATACCTAGTTTAATAGAAATAGGTTAATAATTAAGAGAGAGTGAGATAGCCAATAAGAAGCCTTAGCCATTGTTCAAACAGTTTCTAATTAGTATAAGCCTCAGTGTGTTTATTTGGGTCTAAACGGCTATGTTACCATGTGGAATAGAAACTCCATCAAAAGACAGTGCTATCTTTTTCTGTGTATATAATGATATGTATTTAGAATACAGATAGGAATTATTCTGGTGTACAAAATTGGCAGTACTTTGCTATCCTCTAGGGTCCATTGACTCACAAATCATGGATAGTTGGATAGATTTGCAGTGCCAGACATGAATTCTCTCCCAAATAGAATCACTACTGTTACCTTAGAGAGGTCTTTCAGAGCCTGTCATTGTTGTGGTCCATAAGCTACACAAATGGGTAGTTCTGATTTTTTTTCTTCTTCTTCTTTTTCTTCTTCTGCCCTTGGAAGCTTGCAGCACACAGTCAGATGTTCAGATGTCGGGAGATCTAATCCTTAAGGAGAATTCCTCTGAATACTATATTGCTTGCTGACATGTAAGAACATTAGTTATGTTTATTGCTGTATTCTGTAGGATCATCCATATACAATGACACCTTGATGACTTTAATTTTTAATGTTTGTATAAAGAAATTAGTTGTTGTTTGAGATGTATTCAAAATCGAGGAAATATTTTTGATCCATAATTAGGCTTTCAGCTTCTTTTTAATGCTTATTCTTGATGAAATTTGGCTTATCATGATTTTGTTTAGAATAAAGAAGTTTCTTTCTAGAAGAAAAAGACATAGTTTTTATCAGAGAAAGTGTAACTTTATTTCCTCTCCCTAAACATGGCATGGATTTTTTTTATGAAGCCTTTTATTTTTTGTTTCTAGATAGTAAATGATCATGAATATCTATTATTTATAACAGGAGCAGCTCTTTGTTAATGTTTCTTTTACCTATATAAATTTTATCCATGTTCTCATATCCTGGTTAATTTTTTCCTCTTGAGGGTTT
Organism: Cricetiscus sungorus; assembly: GCA_030556225.1. Lineage (NCBI taxonomy): Eukaryota > Metazoa > Chordata > Mammalia > Rodentia > Cricetidae > Cricetiscus > Cricetiscus sungorus. Next base: position 34,839,571 of record JANBXA010000132.1, on the reverse strand, counting down.
TGATTTTTAAATCTATGACAGTTCTTTTTCACTGGGTGCCAAAGGCATTCAAAGGTTTCATCATTTACTTTTGGACAAACTTATTGTCTTAGTGACTTTTCCATTACTGTGACAAAACACCATGGCAAAGGCAACTTATAACAGCAATAACTTAATTTGGAACTTATTGACAGCTAAGAGGGTGAATCCATGACTATCAATGCAGAGGGCATGTTATTTGAGCAGTAGCTGAGAGCTTATATGCTGCAACAATAATCATGAGGTAGAGATAGAAACACACCTTCTCTAACAGGGCCACACCTGCTCCTCCTTCCTAAACAGTTCCATCATGTGGGAACCACACATTAAAACACATGTGCTTATGGGGGACACTATTGTTGAATCTGACAACACATATTTAAATATTAGTTATTTCTTAAGCTCATGAAAAGAGTACCAACATCTTATGTTACCCATTTCTTCCAATAATTTTTTTTGTAGGAAAAGTATACATTCATTATGCCATATTATGAAACTGCTTCTGGACACGGTGGCACATGCTTGTGGACTCAACCACTCTAAAGGCTGAAATTAGACGAGAAAATATAGTGAGGCACCCACTGCAAAATCAGTCAGTCAATCAATCAAAAGCAACAATGAAGAAGCATGAAAGAAAGAAGTAAATAAAGAATGAAATCAGGAAAGAAATATATAGGAGAAAAGAAATTATGAGTAGAGAGGAGAGGAAAGTTGCAAGCATCATTTTAAGGATATACAGTCTCTAGAAGTTGGGCACTCTATAGCTTCATGTTTAATAGAAGTAATATATATTTTAGACATAATTAGCTATAGGCACTATATTTACAGAGGTTTAGGGAAAATTTAGCTTTTGGAGTACAAAATGAAAAACAAACATTTTTAGTTATTACCTGTTGCTATTTAACAGTGGATATCATTCATAGAGTTTAGGCCACATTCTTTGATGCAAGCTTGATTGCTGACCATTCACAATCTGATCTTATAGGAATGTACAGTATGAGCCTACAAACCCTGAAGTTTAGATGGCTGCACTGATATAAGCTTAGCCATCATCTTCCTCAGTGACCATCCCATTATACCTTGTGTTGAAAATTTTATTTTCAATTGTGTGTGTGTGCTTGTGCGTGTGCGTGTGTGCGTGTGTGAGTGTGTGTGTGTGTGTGTGTGTGTGTGTGTGTGTGTGTGTGTGTGTGCATGCACAGGGGCTTGCAGAGGGTAGAAGAGGTATGCACTAAACTCAGATCCTCTGTAAGAACAGTACTTGTTTTCACCACTGGGTGATGGATTTCCAGCCTGAAACATTTCTTCCATTTATTTATTGACCAGTAGTATGTTACCCTTTGAAAAGTGCACATTTATTTCATTTTTCCATTTATTAATTTGATTGTATTCTTGTTGTTTAAACTCTAGTTCCTTTTAGATTATAAAAACTGGTCCTCTGCTAAATGTACAGCAGCAAAGGTTTTCTACCCATCCCCTCTCTTTATTCTGTTGATTGTTTTTTATGTTGCACAGAAGCATTTAATTCCACACAATCTCATTTAGTCAATTATTGCTATTTCTTGAACTGTTGGGAGGCCCTTTCAGAAATCTTTGTCCATGCCTATGCCTTAAGTGCTTTTCTAGGTCAGTTTAAGCATTTCATGTTTTGCATTAAGGCCTTTGAGTTATTTTTTATGCAAGGTAAGATACAGAAATTTATTTCCATTCGTCTGCATGTGGATAACTGGCATTCCCAGAACCATTTGTTGAGGAGTCTGTCTTTTCCCAGCCATGTTTTTTCCTTTGTTGGAAGTCAGGTGGCTGTAGCAGTGAACTTTAACTTCAGGATTTTATTCTCTTGCATTGGCCTGTTTGTTTTTGTGCCATTGTCAACTTGTTTTGGATGATGCATCTGGAGCTGGGTTTGAAACCAGGCATTTTGACCCTGAGTCCCTGCTCTTCTTGTGCTGGGTTGCTTGACTGTCACATCAATTTAGAGTGTTTCTCCATTTCTCTGAGTGATGTTATTTCTGTTTTATTGGGGTTGCAGCAAACCCGTGGATTGTTTTTATTATATACCCACTCTCACAAGATTAATTCTTCCAACTCATGTAAAATGTTTATGGTTTTAAAGGTTCTATATTTTTTATGAGCATTTTCTATTTCTCATAATATTTCTATTGTGTATACCCTACACATTTTCAAAATCCATAAGAGGAAATGCTATCTTGGAGAATTCATTCATTTGGATAAAGACCCTTTATCTGGTTATAGGAGAACTGTAATTCAAACCAAAATGGTTGGGCCATGTCTTATGCCATTGCCATGCTGCTATTTAGTTTGTACCCATATCCTTTCATGTATGTAAACTACTCTGAGTAAATTTTGTGAAAATAAACTTCAGGATAACTACCTGAGTCATCATCAAATGTAGGATACAGAATACATGCCTAAAATTAGAAAACAACTCATATTGTTTCTTCCAAAGTGTAGTCTACAGACCAGCAACAACACTATCACATGGATTCTTGTTAGAAATGGATGATTGCAGGCACCTATTCAACATACTGAATGAATCCCACTGTGTAGTTATAATAGTAGCAGAATTTCAGATATTTCACAGAGGTTAGAGGCACTGATTTTGGTGATAAAGCAGTTTTATCAATGTAGTTAAAATAGCTTATTTGGCTCCCACAGTGCTAATGCTGCAGACACTGATCTTGATTGGAGAAATTCATTGGCTATTCATAAATAACCAAGATTAAAAGAATCAATTTCTCATTAGCTCCATTTCACTTAAGGGAAAGTTAGTATTTGGTATAAGATGTGGTCATATTATTTGACTAGTAGATATTTGGTAATCACTACATTTACAAAAGATGTACATAAAAATGTCAATTTTATTTTGAATTTCATGCCATCATCTTGTCAGAAGAAATTCAACCACTAAGAAGTGGTCCTAAAGGCCTTTTCCTTCCCTAAGAGTGTACTGCTCCTTGATTCCAACATTTACCATTATTTCAATTCGTTGTAGTTTTATAAATTTCAAATGACAAGTAAGTTCTACCTTTAACAGAGTTTTGGTGTCAGCCATATGAAAGTGCCAGGTCATGCAAAAAGCCACACATTCTTTTAAAATGAAACAGTTCTAAGCATTGTGTGGATTCCTGGTACAACATGGCTAAATATCCAGGCACATGCCTGTATAGTACTGTGTGTTCTGCCAAATGAAGAGACAACAAAAGGAATAAAATCATACAAATATACTGCTAAGCGCTAAGTTTTGTAGGATACAGCATAGCTGTTTTAGGAGAAAATGTAGAACATGATTCAGAGAATATATTTAAATTATTTTCCATAAAAAATATATATTTAATTTGTGTTTTATGAAAGCATGGCTTTAGTGTTGAGGAGGTTTTCATTGGCTAAGGATATTTTGGCATATTTATGTATAAAGGTGATTTATTTCACACTGAAATTTCAAATAAGTAGAAGATATACAGTGTGCAACATAAAATCATTGCCAGTTAGGATATACTCCCTTTAAGAAAACATAATTCAGTATATGAAAATTTAAAGTGACTAACCTATAATCATGGAGGAATTATTCATGTTGTGAGGACACTTCCTTGACTAAACATTTATCACAGGAAATCTTTAAATAAACATTTTCCTTTTTGGACATTTTAAAATACTAGATTTAAAACTTGTGATGTTCTAGGATTATCTGAGGAGTACATCTGTGACATGGGGCATGAATCTTCACCCCTTTTCATTTTTTTGAGGCAGGACCTCATTACACGGTTCAGACTGGCCTTGAACTCACAGCTGTTCTTCTGCCTCAGCCTTCTGAATATTGGGATTAAAGATTTGAGCCACTATGCCTGGCTAGGTATAAATCTTAACAGGTGATTTGAGAAGTTATTAGTGAGCTTAGTTTATGATGAAATGATACATCAGTATGAGCCAAGAAGACTAATAGCCTTTCAAATAGGCTCTCAACTTACAAAAGAATTCATGAAGGCTCCTTTCTGCCCACTCATGTGATCACTCTCTAAAATGGTGTTCTATTATGGCAATTATTATTTATTCTAGAGTAGGTGCCAAAAATTTTTGCAGCCATTTGAAAGCTATCTCCATAGCCATAAAAATTAATGATCTTTTCTCTCTACTCTCCAAATGCTTCAGCAAAATTACCAAGTGAATCTCTTTTCCCTAACCAAGCTTTCCTCAACTTCTTCTATTTCCTTTCTTTTTTGTTTTTTAATGTTTATTTATTTAGTTAATTGAGTGTGTGTGTGTGTGTGTGTGTGTGTCCCAGTGAGTGTGGGGGCATCAGAGGCAAAGGTAAATACCCAGGGAGGAATTCATAATGCTTTAACATGGAGAATAGACTTAAGTCTTCCATGATTGGGATGCATGTTCTCTGCTATAGCAGTTTTGAAATTTTGGACATATCTTGCTTATTTCTGGACCACATGTGAGTCCTTCAATTTGAAAATATTTTTATATCTTAATTTTTATCTTTTTGTCAACTTTCTGAGTTACCATACAAAATAATGGGATTCCTGGTGACATTTTTATAAACCTATATTACTTTATTTTGCTCAATTTGTCCCTTTCCTGCCCTGTCTACCTTGCCCAATCTTTGCTAGTCCTTTTTCTTCACTATATAGTTGTGTGTGTGTGTGTGTGTGTGTGTGTGTGTGTGTGTGTGTGTGTGTGTATGTGCACGCACTCAAACATGCATGTATTCTCCATAGGAGAAAAAGTGTGATATTTTGTTTTGCCGTCCTCAATTGCCTGCTCCCTCTCCTTTAGGCCCTGTCTTTCTGTTGCTTTTGGTTTTAACAGGAAACATTCCAGAAATCAGCTGTGTCTCCTTCATGAATCTTCCATGTCAGTCCAGGGCTGGACTGTGCTTTCTCTCTGTGATCTGCTGATTAGCTTCTTTTTGTGACAGCCCTCCTGGAATCTCATTCCTCATATATAGTAAAAACTCAATACTCACTATTGCAATGAAAACAGAATATTGGGGGAGCATTATAGAATCAGCGTTCCCTCCAGCATTAGCGGTTTGTACTCAATATGCACAAAATATGAGGCAATCACAAAAATTTTTGTAAATATCTGACCCAACAAAATATGAACAAATACCACTCATCGGTGACTTAGTTTCAGGTCATGTTGCTTTAATTTTAAGCTCACATTGATGCCAAGGGATGGCAGAAGATATAGCTTCCTGTTTTTGCTATAGTGAACATTTAAATAAGAAATAAAAAATGAATGTTGTGGTTGAGCACCTATAGAACCATGTGATCTCTCTTCTTAGGAGAAAGATCAAGTAACATGCATTGCAATCATGTCTAAAATTTAGAGAATGCTATATGCTAGGGCTCTCTTCAGTTCAGCTATCAAGAAAAATTCCCCAATGGTTGTAAGCTATTTCACCAAGGGAATTAACTCATAATCTTATTGGACTGCCAGGTTACAAACTTCAAGCATCATCTTTAACATTTGAACCAATATGCTATATATTCCTGGGGCAATTTCTCTACTAACTTATTCTTTCAATGAGTTATATATACATAGTTGGGGAGCTTGTTAATATTTCATAGAGGTGTCCTATATGATTTTTAAATATTAAGTTATTGGCAAACATATAAACATTACCTTTTTAAGAAATGAGCTGTATGCATTCCCTTAATCTGCTTCTAGATATAACCTAACTTTTTGGAGGAAGAATTCCATTATCTCTGAGAGAAACATTGAGAACTTTTTAAAAAGAACCAATGACTTTTAGAAAGAAAATGACTACTCCATTGAAATTTCAGATTGGGATTTATATGTAATTAAGTGAATTAAAATTCATTTGAGTTGGGATTTAAAGGGATTTCTCCTGTTTAGGAGACTGTTTAAAGTCTTGGGAACTATTTGACAATTTCACTCAGAAAGCATTTGTAATGGATTGAGCATATTTGCACCTGATTTGCTAGGGTTCTTACCACTGAAGCAGATTTTGTGTTGCATATGTACTCAGGCCAACTACAATTTGTTCCTATAGATCTGATTCCTACTTATTAGTTTAGTAGTTATTGAAATATATTTACCAAAGTCTTGTGTTTGACTAGCTAGTTCTCATTCCACATTTTAGGGAAAACTTGCCATGTATGTATTATTATTATTATTTGTGGCAGAAATCTTTTATTTTCAGGTGGTCTGTTCAGTTCTCTTGCTCTTATGTCAGGTGCCAAAATATTTCAAAAAGGAAGCTTACTTCTGCCATGTGTGATTTCTGATGGTGTGATTTATTTGGATGTCATTTTGCATTGCATGTGAGACAGCTATTTTTTATTTCTTGATGTCTGTTGCACCCAAAGGAAATCTGTATTTTGCTTTCTGCAAGAAAAGAGCAACTGGGTGTCACTGGAAAAACTTCCACCCACTAACATGGAAAAATATTCAATCTGTCTTATTACACTGAAGTGGGAGACTTTAAAGGGCAGCTCACCCAGTTAAGGAAGATATATTCCTGTCTGTGATCAATAGCATGTGAAGAAAAGCTCCTCTCTGAGCGCTAGCCAGCACAAAATTACCTTGGCAATTCTTGGACCATGGATACTCTACAAGTTTCTAAGGTTGAGCAGCCATGGGGAGCCTTTCCTGATTCCAAGGGGGAAACAGTTCTCTCTGTGAGATCCATGGTTTGTGACTTCTTAGGATCACCCAGAGCCACCGGACAGCACTAGGGACTGCATCCTTCATATGTGCTACATGATAAGTGAGAGATAGTTCTCGGAAAGCATTAGTGTAAGTTAGCCTGACAAATGTTTCTTTGTTCCCTCTTACTCTTCTATTCCTTTCCACAAAGACATAATTTGGTTTCCTGCTTAGTCTGGGAGAATTGACTGCTTTCTAAGCAAAAAAAAAAATAATAATAAAAATAAAACAAAAACTTGTGCTTTCTATAGCTCTCTGTAGCCAAGTGAAAGGGGGTTCACTCTGGCCTGAGTGTCACATATTACCACCTGCTATTTGATCATTTTGTGTTCTCTTGAAAATGTAGGGATATAGCAAAATCAAAGTGTAAGAATTAACATATTTTATAATACAAAAGCTTACCTTTTAACTACAAAGTTCCTAAATGTGCTAAGGTGTCTACTTACTAGTTTCTTTCTTTCTTTTTTTCCTTTTCTTTCTCCTTATCTACCGTCTTTCTCCCTCTATCCTCTATCACTTTCTTCTTTATTCTCTCTTTGTTTTTTTGTGTGTGTGTGATGAAAGGAATATAATTATTCTTAATTCATTTTACTAATTTTGTTTGAATATAATTTCTATAATGCATGAGCTATTCAGGTCAGAGGTTAGTTGTAGTACATGTAATTTAATCTGGACTTCTTCACTTGGCATAGGAAAACATACCCACTTATAAGACAAGAATGGAATGAAACAGAAATTATTATTTAATATAGATATAGCATATCTATATCTTTAGTTAATTCTTTGATGTCAAATAAAGATTTTGCTTTCTTTGTAGCACTGCTGGCCTCAGAGAATGGTGACTGTATTATTTTCTTAAGCAACTAGGTTGATAGTTCTTAAAGATTGGTCTTTAAGTTCTTTAAGACTGGTCTTAAAGATTAAGATTTGTTACTGATATTTATTTCATAAAATCTTCAACTAATTGTTTTGTTAGCTACCTTTGAGAAGAGGAAAGCATTATTGGGTTTCATTATGGAAAATAATGTGCTGAAAGGATGTAGAAACTGGCCTAGAAGATAGAACAGCAATGTAAGGTGATATAAAGGACATGGCTTGTGTACAATGAACAATGTGATACATTTGAAAGACATTGGACAGTAGTAAGGTCCAAACCTAGCCCTGCCACTAATTAGCTGTGATCTTAGCTGAGTAGAGCTATTTAACTCAAATGAAACATTCTTGAAGTAAAGCAAGAGGTACCCTATTGACTCAAGAACACTAAATTTCTCTGTTTGGTGTGTCACATTTCCTCATAGTCAACAATACACATTTATCAGCCATTAAAGTTTCTAATTAGCCTGTTCTGTACCTTAGGAGGTCACAGGCAGAACAAGTATATAATATTAACTTGTATTTTAGATCATATATATATATTAATTTTTAAAATGCCATAAAACAATTATTTAATCCTATAAATATATTTACTGTCACAAACAAGAGACCATGACACAATTTTTTAAAGAGAGGGATCTCATACAGCACATTTAAAAAATTAATTTGCGTGAATTTTACAGAACATATTTATTGGGAAAAATATGAGATCCAACTGTATTTACTAAGTAAAATAGCTACCTTTTTTTGATAAAGTAGCAAATTTCAAGTCAAAATGAAAATTTTGCTGTATTACAAGACAGAAGAATGATGTAAACTATCTTTAACACATCTTCTCTGAACTTACTTTTTTTTTCTGCTACTGCTAGATGATGCCTGAAAGGACCCCAAACTGTCTCCTCATCATGGTTTCTGCATAATTTCTCCTGACAGTGACAGCTAAGATGTTTCTTTCCTGTATCATAGGAGATGTCAATAGTCTCTCTAGTCAGAACATTATTGATATTTGAGGACTTTTCAATGCTCTTCTCTGAATTGAAGATTAGTCAGAGGAAGTTAATTAGTGTGTTGCATACTCAGGCCTCTTCATCTCTTTTTGTTTCTTTCTACCTTTTGGTTATACCAGTACTCAATACAAGCTTATCAAAGGTAAGCACAGAGAGGAGGTGAAACATAGCATTTTCCAGAACTAGTTAAAAGTTTTGAATGGGAAAAGGGGAAATAGAGAATAGAAGAAAAGTGATAGTTGAGGTGAAACTTTTTTTTATTACTAAGAGCATAAGCATTACTAAGGGAAGATGAGTATCACAATACCTGTACTTTTGAAAGCAATATTTTTATGAGTACAATATACATTAACTTACATGTCAAAGTAGATTAACTACATAAGTAATTGGCATGGTAGAAACATCTAACTAAGTATACAGACCAAGAGCAATTGTTGCTATTAGTGATTCTTGCTTAGTAGTTGGGTAGTAACAGGCCTTTCCCCCAAACTTTTGATCTTCTTGGTTTACTTTTTTTCCCAGAATATTTGGAAGAATAAAGATGTTTCAAAGGAGCTCCTCCAGTAGTGTTCAGCTTCTGCCTGGTTTTCTGATGTTGGGCAAGCACAGAACCCCTTTCTTCTTCCCAGCTTATCTTCTCCATGCATGCTGCGAAAGCTGTCTTCTCCTGGGCAGATGATGTTGTCAATATGCAACCTCAACTGGAAGAATACAGATGCACTGCTGAGTTCTACCATGTCCTGAGCATGGACTTAGGTAGTTTTCCTAATTTTTCAAAGCACAGATGAGGCCAGATTGTAACATTTAACAAACTCTTCTTAAGACACAAGGATAACAGAAGGATCCTCAATATAGGGAAATTCAAACTGGATTTCAGCACTAGGTATGGCTTCTTAAACTCTGCATACACTGTAAAGATCAACATTTCTTTCATCACCATCTGGGAGGACTTTAGTATTTATCTGTGTCACATGCTACCTGTCAGGCCTAGGCACACATTTAAAGCCTTCAGCTTGGGGCTCTTCCTCATCCTAAGTTTGTTTGTTTTTTTTGTTTTTGTTTTTTTTTTTGGTTTTTTTTGGCTATACATAACTTCTATTTAAAAATTAGGAATCCTTTGCTTTTAGAAATTGTTCCCTTTTATTAGGCCTTCAATAGTACTTTACTAAAATACACAAACTGCTATTAGTTTATTGTTCAAGGTATGAGAAACTTTGCTTGACATGAATCTATGCCAGCCAATAATATTAAGAAATTGAAATTAAGGTAAACTTAATCTTACTTTTATTTGTTCCTGTGATAGTCCTACAGCTATCAGCCTAAAGAGAACTCATCAGTTCTTAGGTTTCAGGGTTATACTCTACAGTTCCTGATGTAAATTGTTCCAACAGGATCATGTGCATACACCACCATTACCACCCACTACCATCACTCACCACCACCTTCATCACTGCCACCACCACCACCACCATCACTTATCACCACCCACCACCTCCACCACCACTGGTATCATAAAGCTACATCAGTGTAAATCATTACTCTAGATTTTTCAGAAATACCTGTGGCACTAGAGACGTCGTCTCCTACAAGAAGCCAGTTTCTCATTTTATGTAAGTCATTCTGTTGGAGCGTGGTAAATGACTTATTCTTGGAAGAGAGGTAATTTTATATTTTTATGTCTAGAAATTTGGGTATTGGTGGATTTTAAAATCACTAGGTATGCCAAAAACAAATTTAACCCTTTTAAAACTGAGATATTGATAACGAGTTAGTTTCTAGTCATTGCTATTGCAACACAATATTAAGAACACTTTTGGAACACCTATCTATGTTCTGAGATTAACAAACTTGCTTTTAATGCCCTAAATTAATCTCAAATATGAATACCATCAAAATCAGCTTATATTTGAGTTGATAGTAATAGTCAACTTAATTTACATTTACCAAGTACTTTGCCTATGCTTTTCTTACTTCATCAAAACATAAATGCAAATTAAAAAGTTCTTTCTTGGCAGCTGGAGAGATTGTGCAACAGTTGAAAACACAAACTATTTTGCAGAGGATCTGTGTTAAATCCTATCATGAACACTGGGTATTTACAACCACCTTTTAATGCCAGCTCTTGGAAGATCCAATACCTCTTACCTCTACAGACATGTGCTGACATGCACACACACACACACACACACACACACACACACACACACACACACACATGCACAGGTATGTGCATACATATGACTAAAAATAATAATAGAACCTCAAATTTTAAAAAAAAACCCAATACTTCATTATAAGAACTTTGCTACTAAAGTTTATTTGTCAGTTTATTCTGCTTGGTTGCAAACAATTTATCTGTGTTAATATATTATCTCTTTCCCACTTAGTAGGGCATCTTAAGCAATAGTGTTTTGGTCTGCTTTTTCCATAGATTGCGTGGCATGAACTTCATTGTATTCTTGTCCTGTTTTCTACTTCTTTCCTTATTGCTTGTCTACTATTCCTATATAGCAAATCTGTTCCTTTTGATTCTACTATAACTTTTACAGGGGTGGCATATAATGCCACTCTGTCTTACTTGATTCTAATTAATAAGCCTCCAGACTGTCCCTGGGTGACCTGACTTTTTAAGGAACCCACCTAATTGGAAGTGCAATCATAAATTATATGCAGTTACATCATTCAATACTGGAACATGAATGAAACATAAATTGATATATTCCATAGTGACTTAAGGGTTAGAAATGAAGGAAATACTTGATCACATTGAATTTCCTATTCTTCTTTTTCCAAATGATGTATAAAGGTCATTAATAAAGATGCTTGAAGATTATTTTAAAAATTGTAAAGAGAATTTTCAAAAGAGTTTGAAACACACATTAAAAAATTTGCATTCTTTCAATATATACCAAACCTGGTTATGGTATGAATTGTGTCCTCACAATTATGTTTAAATCTTTTCCCTTAGTCCTCACCATAAGAACTTGTTTGATAATAGGGTCATTGAAGATGTAATTAGATAAGATCGGGTCATACTGGGTTAGAGTTGGGCCCTTGTACAATATGGCCAATATCATTCTAAAGAGTAGAAATTCAAATACAGACACAAACACAGGTTGGTGGCTTGTGAATGTGAAAGGAGAGAGTATGGTGATAGCTTCACACTGCAAAGGTCACCAGTATACCACCAGAAGCTATGAGACAGACATGGCTATCTTCTCCCTCAGCCCTCCTCGAGAGTCAGTATGCTTGTTCCTTGATCTTAGTCTTCCAGATGAGCAAAACAACTCATTCCTATTGTTGGAGTAATTCAGATTGGCATACTTTGATCTTGCAGCCTGAGAATGTGCTTTTCTGTGTCTGTGAAAGAGATGATCACTGTGTTAAAGAAAGGAGTTATTTCATTGTCCTCTGCAATGAAAATGGATTTAAATTCTTTCTATTGGTTTCACAATCCTTGCAAATATGGACATTAACATACAGAATAATGTTTAACTATAAGGCTATATCAGTCTTCTAAATAATTACTCATAACTTGGGTCAATTATTAAAAACATTGTTCAGTTGGATGGACTCTGACTTGGCTTCTCCAGGAAAACACATTATTAATTTGGATAGACTCTGATTTAGCTTCTCCAGGAAAACACAAGGGAACATTAGTACAGGAAGCCAGTTACAAAGTTTTTTAGGAGCTATAAAGTAAACATCAGGTTGACAAGAAGTCTTTGTTTCAGAGAGGGATGCTACCATACTCAATACTGTTGGATTAGAGAGGATGTCATGCTACCTCAGCTTTAGAGTTTGATATGCCCACTGACAGGCGGATGCAAGCAGGAAACATTCTAGGGAAGCTGGTACCATGGAACAAAAATGTATTCAGTGGTTGCAACTTCTGGGTGAGGAGAGACAAAAGTTAGTTTTTCCTCTCTTCCCTGACTATCATAGTTGGCATTGGAAAATTTGAAGACATGACACACATTATAAATTTTTAAAATTTGGAAGCCACATTTTACTGATGTATAAACTGGGGAAGTGCTGGCTAAATATTAGGCACAATTTGACATATTAATATTTGCATATCATATCTCAATTATATGGCACCTGTGTTTCAAGTACTAATGTAGAAATTTAATATTAAGGAGGACTAAAGCTCAAAATGTTTAAATAGTTCATCAATAATTATATTACTAGTGGTGAGTATAGGTAGTACTCAGCATGTTTTTGTTTGACATCAAATCAATGGCCACATGGTCTTCACTATTACATATTTCAGTTTACTGAACATAGATTTGGAGCTAAAGTTCATTGTTTACTATTTTACTGAAGAAGGAAGAACTTGCCCACAAAAAAACAATAGCCATTTTAAGGTATGCAAAAATGGGTCCAAGGCAAATTTGTGCTAGTGGGAATACAGAGAGCAAAGCTAATGAGATAGAGATTCAGCTTGGACAATCTGTAAGCTAAAACAATAGCATTTAAAGCAGTTTTAAGATTATAGACAATTTAATGGAGAACTCAGAGTTTCCACACATGCATGTCTTTCCCTGCTGTCACCCTTACTGATGTCAAAACTGATGATTTTTTTTCTGATATGGTATCATGATCTGAATCTACAAGTTATATTAGATTTTATGGATGTTGTACATTTAATTCATTTTGGCAAATGTATAATGATGTATTTATAACTCAGCATTATGTCAGTCAGTTTTGACTATGAATAAATTTGGCTCCCTGTGTTCAATCCTTTACCATCTGCAAACATGTCTAGTATTATATCAGAGGTCCAGGAGCCCCATTTTTGCAAGAAACCTTTCTTAGGCAAGTTACTTCTTCCCCTTTTCCTCTTCATTCAACTCTCCACCATCTTTAAGCCCACAGGGTTAGTCTAGACTCTTAGTCCTCAAATCCTCTCCATTTGTCTACAAGCCTTATGGCTTGGGAGCCATATGTCTTTGGTTTTGTTTAAACAGTGCCTCTATCAGCTATACTAGTCTACTTCTGGTCACATACCTGTCCCAATCTAAGGAAGGTCACATTTTTACATCAGATACTCAATGAAAGAAAGAAGTCTTCACATCCGGGTCAAATTTCTTGCCTCCTTCAAACACAAGAATGGCTAAAATATTATGAAATATTTTCTAATTAAAACTACTTAGTTGAATATTTGACATGTATTTTTAAAAAATCAGAAACTTCTCCAAGAAGACATGGATAGACATTTCACTGAACTCCAAGAGGATAATAGTAAACTCTCCAATAATGTCCAATAAAATATGAATGTAAACACCAGACTGAAACAACCAAAATAATTTAAGACTTGAATATTTGAGAACTTAATTCAATAAAGAGATAGAATCCCTGGTGAGAACACAAAATAAATATGGAATTGAAATACTCAGTGTCTCAATTAGCAATTTGTGGGAAAGCCTTGCAAATCAAATGAATCAATAAATATCAGGATTTAAATAGATGTAGACTAAATACTCAAAGAAAATGACAAATCTATAAGTACAGGATAGAAACGTATGGGAAATTTGGAATACAATCAAAAGACAAAATCTTCAAATTATAATCAGAGAACATATATTTAGCAAGATCATAGAAGAAAACTTCCCCAAACTAAAGGAAGACACACCAAAATTTGATGCATGCAATTTCACAAAAAACATACTAGTAAACAATAATTGTATATAATTTAAAAACCCACTTTATCCATAAAGTCATGTGGAAAAGAATAAACACAGAAATCTCAGAATAGCTTTTTGAATCATAAGGGCCTAACAGGTGTCTATGGAATAGTCTCCCTAAATGCCAAAGAATGTCCACTCTACTCAACAGCACATGGAAGCTTCTATAAAATAGGACACACGCTGGAACATAAAACAAACATTCACAAGACCAGAAAAAATAAATCAGCCTAGGTATGTTCCACCATGAGAGCAGAGAAAGGGGATGGGATGGGGGGTCAGTTGGGAGCATGGGAGGATGAGAGGGAGAAGGAACTGGGATTGATATGTAAAATAGAATTTTTTCTAATTTAAATAAATAAAAACTTTAAAATTGACAGAAAACAAAGCTCTAGTAATGGTACAAATTCATGGAGACTAAGCTACTCTCACTGAATTATAACTGAGTCAAAAAAGAAATTAAAATTAAGTCAAAATTTTTGGTGGAACTAAATGAAAATTTAAAGATGACACAGGACAAAACTGCTGGGATACATTAAAAGCAGTTCTAAGAGAAAAATCCATATCCCTAAGTGCCTACATTAAAAAGTCAAGAGGAACATAAATAAATGACTTAATGATGTACTCAAGAATTTGGAAAAACAAGAATAACCCAATACCAAACACAGCTGACTCCCAATAAATAATACAAATTAAAGCATAAATTAATGAACTAGAAGCAAAAAAAACCATACGAAGAGTCAAAGAACATAAGAGCTGCTTCTTTGAGAAAAAAAGCAAGATGGGTAGCAATTTAGTCCAAATAATGAAAAGAAAGAAAGAGATGTCAAGAGAATCAGAAGTGAGCAGGAAAACATTATAGCAGATACTAAAGCAATAGAATACAATGAGCGAATTGTTAAAATCGGGACATCATTAAATTGGACAATCTAAAAGAAATGGATCAATTTTCTGACTAACCCAAACTACCAAAGTTAAAGCATGAAGAGACAAATCATGAACAAAGAAGGCTGTAACATGAAGAATAAAAGACCCAGGGGCTGATACTGGGGTTCAAATTTTGAGCTGAAGATCAGAGAAACAAAGCAGCCAAGCCGGTAGATCTTACCTCTCCCAAGCTGAAATGGCAATCATCAGAGGCAAGGGCTCTGAGTTCCTGTCTTTGCCTAACTTATATTCCTATCTCTGCCCAACCATTTTACTCCTGTTTCCATCTCCATAGTACTGTGATTAAATGCAGGAGCACTTTTACTCTTCACTATTGTGGCTCCTAAAAGGAATGGCACTATTGGGAGTTGTAGCTTTGTTGGAGGAGGCATGGCCTTGATGGAGGAAGTGTGTCATTGTGGAGGAGGGCTTTGATGCCTCATATATGCTCAAGTCACATCCAGTATCCCAGACCACATCTTCTTGCTTGCATATCAAGTTATAAAACTCTCAGCTCCTTGTACAGTACCTTGTCTGCCAGCATCCTATCATGTCTCACCATGATGATGGACATGAACATCTGAACTGTAAGCCACCAAATTAAATGTTTTCCTTTATAAGAGTCTTTATGGTGTCTATTCACAGCAATAGAAACCCTAACTAAGAAAATGATTGTCATGGAAAACCAAAACTGGATACAATGTAGAGATAAATAGATATGAGAAGCTAAATCCAGATATATTTGTATACATCCAAGGTCCTACCTCTATAGTTAGTAAGGTGCAGAAAAATTATCAGAGAAAAGATATCAGGAAGTCTGCTGTGAAACTATATCTCCTAGAAATGGTTGAGTAAACAAGACTAGCAGAATACCAGTATCAATGAGTGATACTGATTCTTAATTGTGGAATGAGGAAAATATCATGGAGTCCCATCCACAGACAAAGAACTTCAGGAAAATAAGGACTGTTGGGAATAGAAGAATTCTTTTACTGTTTGTACAATATGGAGGGGTCAGCTTTGGAGCCATATATACAAAACAAAAATGGACCCTGAAGGTCTTATGTATGTATTTGTGCATACACACACACACACACTGTGTGTGTGTGTGTGTGTGTGTGTGTGTGTGTGTGTGTGTGACAACAATATAGAAAAAAGAAACTACCACCTTGAAAATAGGAGGGACATGAGAGGGGCTTCAGGGAGAATAGCTGGAAAGAGCTGGAGGGAAGAAAGTGACAGCACAAAGAGATGTAGTTCTATTTTATATAAAAACCTATTTTTTAAAAAAACCTCACTTATAACTCCTGCCTATTGATTTTATTGTCTCTACAGTTTTCCTTACTTGGAATGCCAAAAATGAAAAACACTTAGAATGTGGTCTTTATTGGTTGTCTTCTTCCATTCAATAATGCACATTTGTGGTTTTTTATGACTGAAAAATAATTTTATTTTAGTAATAATAGTATTTCATTGCTTGTATGTCTCACAGTTTTTCTCTTTTTCTCTACTTGCTTACTGGAGGACATCTTGGTTGCTTTCAAGTGTTGGCAAGTTTGAATGAGGTTTCTATAAACATCATATGCAAAGGTTTCTGTGTGGGCATGTTGTAAACTCCTTTGGGTAATAACAAGCTGAAACATTGCTAGATTTTTTTGCTAAGAGTATGGAGATTTACAACAAATTGTCAAAATTGTCTTTTAAAGCGACAGTGCTAATTTTCTTTTTATCAGTAAAGAACTAAGGTTTCTTTTGCCCTCTCCTAGTCTGCATTTAACAGCAGTCGGTTGAGGTTTGTCTATTCTAATGGAGATGAAATGGTGTCTCGCTGTCATAAATTGTATTCTTTGAAATGCCATGTGATGTTGCACATCTTTGCATATGCTTATTTACTACGGGCCTGTCTTCTTTGTCATAGTGCCTGTTTATTCATTTTATAATGTGCTTTCTTTTTGTCATAAGATTTCCTTATATTTTACATAACATTTTCTCCAGGTCCTCAGCTTGTTTCGTTATTCCTTTGGCATGGTCTTTCACAGAGCATCAAGTGTGTTTTCAATGAGGTTTATCAATCTTTTTGTCATAGATAAACCCTTTAGTGTTGTATCTAAAAGTCATTATCATATAGGCCTTCTAGGGTATATTTCCTGTTATGCCTTTGTGGAGTTTTGTGTTTTATTTAGGTGCACTGGTTAGTTTTTGTTAATTTGATACAAATTAGAGTCTCCTGGTGAGAGAGAGCCTCCCCTGATGAATTGCCTTCTTCAGACTGATTCATGGGTGCACATTTGAGGTTTGTCATTATTAATAATTTATGGATATGGGCAGGTACAGCTCAGTACAGGTAGTGCCACTCCTAGTCAGGTAGTCCTGAGTTGTATAAGAATGAAGACTGAGCAAGCCATGGGAAGCCAGTCCATAATCACTGTCCTTTTGTGGTGTCTGCTTCAGTTCCCACTTTCAGCTTTCTGTCATGAGTTCCTACACTGAATTCTTTAAGGGGTAGGATGTAAAGTGAAGTGTGCATCAATTTTTTTTCCTTGATCAAGTTTCTTTTGGACAGTGTTTTATCATAGTAGTAGGAAGCTTAATTAGGACAAGAGGGTTGATGTAATTTGATGTTTTGTTTGTTAGTTTTTTCTAATATAGGCAGTTGAACATGGTCTTAGACAAGCTAAGCAAATGTTCTAGATGAAGCTATACACCCAGTCCTATGATGTTTTGAATAGATTTTTCTGGAAGATGAATCTGAGTGTAGCTGCTGCTGTTATCTCTACTCCTCTAACTCCTATTCTCCCTCCCTTCATCTTCTGCTCCTCTTCATCCTCCTCCTTCTCCTCCATCTTTTTATCTCTTCCTCTTTCTACTTCTCTCCCTTTCCTCCTCTTCCTTATCCTACTCTCTTGTTTATAAGTGGATGTTAGTTGTTCTATTATTACTATTGTGGAAAAACTATCTTTGCTCAATAATATTGCCCTTGATATTTTAATAAAGGTCAGTTGATTTCTTAGTTTTGTGATTATAAACATATATATACATGTACTCACACATGTCATTTTGGTGGGGGGAATCTACTGTGCTTTAGCAATTCATTTTTGTATTCTTTTCTAGTGTGATAGTCTCTTGATTAGCTTTGTAATATATCTTAAAGTTGAATAGTGTCAATCTTTTGATTCTGGCTTTTTTGTTGTTGTTGTTGTTGTTAACTAGTGTGTTGGCTATTCTGAATTTTGACCTTTTTCTGTAAATTTTAGAATCAGTTTATCAATGTCCACAAAAAATAACTTCTGACTGAATCACATCTGTAGATCATTATGCAAGAATTTGACATCTTAGCAATAGTGAGGTTGTTAACCTTGCATCCTGTCACCTTTCTATGGTGACACTGCTATAATTGCTTATTAAGTCTAGGAATTTTGTTGTCAGTTTTCTACAGTGAGGAATATGTACTCTGTGAACAAAGTCTGATTTTACTTCTATAATTGTTATAATTTGTATTACCTTTCTTGTTGCTTTTTTTTTTAAAGTTTTATAGCAGCCAGTTGGTGGTGCACAGGCCTTTAATTCCAGCACTAAAAAGGCAGAGACAGGTGGATCTCTGAGTTTGAGAGACCAGAAAGAAAAAAGAAAAAATTATAGCTAAACAGTGAAAATATCATATGAGAGGTAATATCCCCAATTTGTTCCTGATCTTTGGAAAACCTTTTAGTTTATTACTATTAAGTGGTAAAGTGCTTTGAAAATGGATTTTTCAATATAAATTTTTATTTAAATTAGAAACAATCTTATTTACATATCAATCCAAGTTCCTTCTCCCTCCCATCCTCCCATGCTCCCCACTGACCCCCCTATCACATCCCTCATCCACTCCCCAGGGAGGGTGAGGCCATCCATGGGGATCATCCAAATCTGTTACATCATTTAGGGCAGGACCTAGGCCCTCCCTATGGAATCAAGACTGAGAGAGTATGCCTTGTGAAATAGGCTTCCAAAGTCCATTCATGCACTAGGGATAAATACTGTTTTCACTACCAAAGGCCCCATAGACTGTCCAGGCCTCCTAACTGGTATCCACATTCGGGGGCTTGGTTCAGAGTTTCTTTTTAAAGCAACTTCCCTTCACATATGTATACTGACTGATATATGCCATCTCTCTATCAGCCCTGTTTGCCCTCCCTTCATTTCCACAAATCTCCCTCTCACTTTCACATCTACTTGTTTTGTATTTTGATATCACTGAGATTAAATAGGCCATCTTAGAGATCAGGTATCAGTCAGAGCCTGATATACAACTAAAAGACAGGGGAACTACAAGTAAAGATAGTAGTGATTCCTTCTTTCTCAGAATCTATCAGTTGGCTACAAATTTTTGAAGATGTTCTTCTTCAAGTTAGAAAAGTTTTAATTGAGAATTTTTATTATGAATGCATATTCTTTTGACAATTATTTTTCCATATATATTGATGTGACCATGAAATACTTTAGCCTGCTGAAAAAAATCCATTGATTATGTTCATTGATAAGATTTGACTGTTATGCCATTCTTGGACACCTAAGATAAAGCTCACTGAGTTTATATATAATTCTTTTTATACTTGTTGGATTTAACTTGATGATCATTGTATCTACTTTTCTTTTGTTTTTAGTATTTTCTTTTTGTTTGGTTATTAGGGTAAAGATGACCTATTAGACTAAGTTAGGAGTGACTCTTTTTGCTTTTGTTTTCTGAAAGATATTAAAGGGATTGGAATACTTTTTTCTTGAATATTTGGTAGATCTACTGCTTTGTATTTTGTTGTTTGTTTCTCTGTGGATTTCCAATTTTCTGTAATATTAACCATATTTTTTTTGCAATTTTAAATCATCCCCATTGAATTCCTTAGCACATAAACTGTAATCTTTGCAATTTACTTTTCTGAAAATTTAACATCCTTTTCATATCTGACTATTGGTCTGATTCTTGTTCCATTTTATTGAAATTTATTTTGCTTTTAGTGTGCTGGGCAATTTCTTATAGAAAGGTAGATGTAAAGTATTGAGTAAAAGAGATATGGAATTATATCTTCAGTGATTCACTGAAGAAGTGAGGAAAATGGAAATCTTTTTATGTTCCTGATATTAGGTTACTGTCTTTGGTAATCTTGTGCCCTTGGACTGTAAAATTATCCAGCACTTGCTAGTTTTCTTTTCCCCTTTGAGGTGGAACAAGATGACTAGAAGAGGTTGGATTTGTTTATATCACTTCTAGATTAAGTTTGACTGTAAAGGACTAGGAGGAGCTAATACATTTGTAAAATTGAATAAACCTTCACTTCCACCAAGCCTAGCTATTTCTTTTATTCTGGATGCTCTTATTTAGCCTCAAAAATGGAATATTAATCATTTTCTTTCCTTGACTATTTTTATCACTTCCTCCTCTTTTTTTTACCATTCTCATCTTTACCTGCCTCAAGAACTATTAACAAACAAACAAACAACTAAACAACATACCCCTGATAGCTTTTCTGTTTTCTTCTGTATGTATAGAACATGGTTACGTAAGAAAGCAATCACTCTCTGTACTACTTTTCATCAACTTGATAGTCAAACCAGGTAGGCAAATCAAAACTTACTTGTAGACTTAACTTTGTCAAAGGACACATGAAAAATATATGTTTGGGATATATGTTTGGTTTCATATGCTAGAAACTTTATTCTATTAAACTTTGCTACAGAGATTGTCTTTCAGATAGGACTGCACTATTTTTAACAAGCTGAGACTAATCTTGCATTTACTCCATCATCAAGTATCCTGGTGAATAGTGATTGGCCCCCTGAATCTAACATTGAGATTTTATCAGCAATAACCTTTTTAATTTTTTTTTCTGTTCAGAAATTCTCTCCTGTGGTCTTACTCTGAACCTATCCTTTTGCATTCTTAATTTTAGCATAATAAATCAAGCATATTAATTTCTCAATGAAAGTCTGGACATTTTGTATTTCTTCTTTCCTTCTCCCTGTTTTAGTATGATTGTGACATTTGGTGCTTTTGTATACATTTTAGCCATGTTCTTATTTTACCTTCTATCTAGAAAATTTGCATTCTTACCATACCATAAGTATTGTGTGCATTTAGATTCTCAACCTGTGGAAGACACATTCTGGGTTTTCAGCTTCTTAAAGTGTGAAATTTTAATCCTCAGAGACTAAACAGGAACTAGCATCTTTGTTTGACTGTGGGGGCAGACAGAACCATGTCTCTCTCCCAGTTTTCCTTTTATTGCTTTCAGGCATTTGCCAGTCTCAGATTTTAAGGTGGGAGACTTTTTATTTCAGATACCTTGTGTCCTTGTGATTTAGTCTCATCCCCCCCCCCACAAAAGCAATACAGTCTAATTGTGGGAAATGGACTTTGGTACACCCATGTTGCCAGTCAAAGGTCACTGAAGACTTAGCCTTAAAAGTGCCACTCTATTGTCTCTTTGCTTTTCTGCCCATTTTCTCTTGGGAGTTAAGTTTTTAAATGTGTTTTCGTCACATTTTACCAGCATTGACTTACTTTCTGATCAATTTACTTTTTAGGTTTGTTTTACAACAGTACAACAGTCCTATTTGGTAGTTATGTGCTTACTCATTCTAGAGGTTAAAAAAAATGTAGGACTTGCCAGAACCACATGGCTAGACCTGATAGTGCTAGAAATTAAACTCAAAAGTCTTAATTTTACATTTGGATTGTATATTAGGATTTTTTTGTATTGAAAATATACAGATGAGAAGCATCTGCATGTTATAGTCAGCTATGATAATTCTTGAATGATCCCAGGATGATTTTAAGAGACCCATATTTGTGATATTAAAATTCTAGGTGAATATCAATTTTACATATATTATGGAAATGTGAATTTGCCTCAAAGTATATGTGATATAACTATTTTTCCTAGTTTTAGTATTTTAAACCTTGGGAGTATAAAATATTTTCTTTAATTTCTTTGTGACTCAAATAGCACACCTCCAGTACTTACATTACAAAGAATAAACTAAGAATCAGAAAAAGACACAATTAAAAAAATTTCTTCAAATGCCATACTGTACTTGGGAAAACATCTTGCATTTGAGAAAATCTTTTCCTGCTGTGTGTCTGGCCTTTGCTGTTGCCAGGTACCCCAGGAGTATCACTGGCCTGGGACCAAGTTGTATGACTTTGTTCTTGAAAAAAAATAAGAAAGAGGAACTTACAAGAGATCACAACTACAAATGTGCACTAGTGTGACAGAATCATTATTTTCTCTCATAACTACTACTGGAACCCTCGAATACAGTGGAGATTCTGAAAGTTAACTAGATGAGGGTAATACTTGTGTTTGCCTATATTATTCATGGCTATGCTAATAATCAACCTATGTACCTTGATATGGAAAATCAAAAGTAAAATTACTGTATGTAAATGGATTGGAAACTTTCTTTGGGTATACATGTACCTCTAACTTTTGTAATGTTTCAGTCAACTGCTTTTCACTGTGCGGAAGTTGCAACAATATTGACAAGGTGTATGTGACATAGTTGATCTTCAAGTAATAAAAATTGTCAAGATTTTTCTCAATAATAAAAACCACAAATAGGCCAGTAATTACAGCTAAAGTTAGCAAAGTGGATGAGAAGTAACTACTACGTGTTTCTCAAAAACTTAACTTTTATTAAAAAAAATCACAGTCCTAAAGAAAAGTTGCAACAATAGCACAACAAACACCTTTATACCCACACCTAGATGTTTCAAATGGAGTTGCCCAGACTATCCAGTCAGTTATATAAGTAGACACTTGTCTGTCTGAAAATTAATTTCAGATATTATTATGATCCTCCCCTAAAAACTTCAGCTTGTTTTTTCCTGAAATGGAACAACTCAACAATAAGTAGCATCACTAATACCATGCAGTCTGTATTAAAAGTCTGTATTAAATTTTCCACTTCCCCAAGAATCCAAAATGCTTTATGTAGCTATTTTTTCCTCCTAATCAAGAACTCAGCCATGCCCCACACATTGTGCTTAGTTGTTCTTCTGCTATATGCCCTTGTGATTGCCAAATCACTGCCACTTTTCTTTGTCATTTCTGATTCCCAATCTATTGAAGAACACTAGCTGCCTGCAGGTTGTCCCTCATACTATATCCTTGAGTTGTCCAGGGTTGAATATATTGAATATATTAGTCCTTAGCCTCATTTATTTTTCTTGCACTTAATATTTTAAATTCTTGCTTACTTCCTATTACATGTAAAATATTTAAATCTTCTATCTATTTCATAAAGCAAAGCTGAGGAAAGGAAGACACAGGTACAATCCTGGTACCATGTGAATCCTGTCTGGTCCCATCTGACCTGCCTTCTACAGCAAATCTATCATCAGCACTTTCAGACTTTTTCTTTTGCCAAACTGAAAAATTATTTATTTGTGTGTTTATTTTTATTTTTCATAACAGATATTATATACATTCCCTTCTTTATAAATTTTAACTTACTTTTAAAATAATGCTAAAGTTATGGAAGAGTTTTGAAGATAATAATGAGCTCCTGAACGTAACAGTCACTGGTCTGCATAAGTTCCATTGCACATAGCTTGTGATTGTTCATTTTGGGATTTTTGTGGGACACCTTACAGTGGGAGTTGGAGCATCTTTGAGTCTTTTACCTGCTCTTGACCTTTTACTCCTAGTGGGTTGCCTCATCCAGCCTTGATATGAGGAGAGTTTGTGCCTACACTTATTGTATCTTGTTATGCTATGTTTGGTTGATACCCCTGGGAAGCCTGTTTCTTTTGGAAGGGAAACAGAAGAGCAATGGATATTGGGGAGAGGGAAAATAGAGGAGGCACTGGAAGGAGTGGAGAGGATGCCTGTGGTCCAGATTTATTGTTTGAGAGAAGAATAAACAAAACAAAATAATTAAAAAAACAATAGAGTATAATGGTACCATTGCCAACTTCCATAAACAGACATTAATAAGTTACCATTAACTAAATTCCAGTCCTTGACTCTTAACATTTTTCTGTTACAATGGTATCTCTGTTCTAAAATCATGTAGGATTCCCTTTTGCATGTACTCAACATTTCCCCTTTACTAACTAGTTACTCTTTTCCAATCCTGGTGCTTCTCAGGTCTTCCTCTTCTTCTCCTCCTCCTCCCCCTCCCCCCTCCTCCTCCTTCTTCTCCTCCTCCTCCCCTCCCCCTCCTCCTCCTTCTTCTCCCCCTCCTCCTCCTCCTTCTCCCCCTCCTCCTCCTCTCTCTCCCTCCTCCTCCTCCTCCTCCTCCTCCTCCCCTCCCCCTCCTCCTCCTTCTTCTCCCCCTCCTCCTCCTCCTCCTCCTCCTTCCCCTTCTCTTCCTCCCCCTCCTCCTCCTTCTTTCCCTCTTCCTCCTTCTCCCGCTTCTCCTTCTCCCCCCTCCTCCTTCTCCCCCTCCACCTTCTCCCCCCATCCCTCCTCCTCCTCCTTCTCCCCATCCTCCTCCTTCTCCCCCTCCTCCTTCTCCCCCTCCTCCTTCTCCCCCATCCCTCCTCCTCCTCTTTCTCCCCATCCTCCTCTTTCTCCCCCTCCTCCTTCTCCCCCTCCTCCTCCTCCTTCTCCCCCCTCCTCCTCCTCCTTCTCCCCCTCCTCCTCCTCCCTCCTCTCTCCCCCTCCTCCTCCTTCTCCCCCTCCTCCTTCTCCCCCCTCCTCCTTCTCCTCCCCTCCTTCTTTTCCCTCATCCCTCCTCCTCCTCCTTTTCCCCCTCCTCCTCCTCTCCTTCTCTTTCTGATGTTGTCATATTTTGAAGTGATCTTCCAAGGAGTTTTGTTGTAAACTTATCAGTTTTGGCATCTCTGTGTTCTTTCAATATTTTGGTAATAGTTTTTAGGATAAAATACCTGAAAATGAAGAATTTTTCTCATCACACCAAATCAAAGGGATCCACTCCCAACTAGTAGTCCATCTTAAGGTGGTGCTTTTCAATCCTCTTTACTGTGAAGTTAATGTCCTTTAGAACTGAATTCTCATGGCCAATTCTCAACCAAAGGGGTATTAAGCTCTGCTTTTATGAAGGGAATAACACACAATCTTTTTACTTATTATGCCTTTCAAATCTCTTTATATCTCTTCGTTTTCTGCTGTTAGATTTACCTGTTAGAGTAGTTGCTTAACTGACTGTATCACAATTTATTGTCACTGTTCTATGAATGAGGGTTTAGGTTGTTTTCAATATTTTTAAGTCATAATTTTAGCTATAAATATTACATGTAGAAAATGTCTTTTCTTTTTTTATGTTACATTTTGTTGTTGTTTTGAGACAGAGTTTTTCTGTGTAGATCTGGCTGTCCTGGGATGAACTCTTTAGACCAGTCTGGCCTCAAACTCACAGATAGCTATCTGGCTTTGCCTACACTGTGCTGGAATTAAAAGTAGGCACCACCACCACCTGGCTAGAATTTTTAAAATAAATGATGTTGAGGCCTTCCATGGAGGATCTACAGAAATGGGACAGGATGGGGGCTGTGGGAGTAGAGGGGGAGATGGGGGGAGGTGAGGGAACTGGGATTGACATGTAAAACAAGCTTGTTTCAAATTTAAATAAAAAATTATCATAATACAAATGATGTTGAACTTTATCATATTTCTTTTTCTACTGAAATATATTTTAGATTTTCTTCATCTGTTCTGTTAATAAGGTGACTTTTGCTTGTTTTTCAATGTTAAGTGTATATGTCCATGCTGAAAAGAACTTGCCCATAATGAATTAATCTTTGTAGAATATTGAATGTAATATCTGAAAACTTACAATAATTTTTAACATAGATCTTAGTGTAGAAGTTTTTATTCTTATAAATCAACATTTATTAATTAAGTTCTTGTAATTTTTCAGAGCTGGCCAGAAAATCTGCTACTGCCATCAGTATGATGGACAATGGGCTGACAGGATTAGAGTTGCTTATGTGTCTTGGTTTATGAATAACTTCACTCCTTGTGTCTCTTGGCTCTCAGTAATAGCCACAATTCCCTGTACTAAAGAGATCTCCAGAGCTTTTCCTTCAGTGGATCAGCTGATCTTCTGTGTCACAGAGAAGTCACCATATAGAAAATCCTTTCATTGTGATGCTTCTACTTATACTTAATTAGGAGGGTCTAGTAAATGACTTGCTCTTTAAAATTCAGCTTTGCAGTGTTTATTGAAGGATGCTTTCTTCCCAGTCTCCAGAAAGCCTTCTCAGGAAGATTGTGTAATACCAGGATAACTTGTTACTGAACCCATTGACTTGATGTGTGTACACAGGGGCTGCATGGCAGTACAGATACAAACTCAGGTTTTCCAACTGATATGCCTTCCTCACTCTTTGCAGTCACAGGGAGAGACACATGGCTTTCAGTATTGCTCAGTTAACAAGATCCAATGGGAAAATTCACCTTTTTAATTTAATTTTTTATTTGCTTTACGTACCAGCTACAGTTCCCACTCCCTCCCCTACTCCCATTACCTGCATCCCCACTTTCTTCCAACCCATCCCCCATCCACTCCTTAGAAAGAGTAAGGCCTCTCATGGGAATTCAACAAAGCCTGGCACATTAAGTTGAGGCAGGACCAAGCCCCTCCCCACCTGCAGCAAGGCTGGGAGGTAAATGTGAAGGTTTGCAATGAAGAAAGGGAGGGGATAAATGATGTATTTACACTATAATATTAAAATGAAAAGAAAATGTATTATTAAGAATAACACAAAACAAAACAATGTAATTGATATCTGTCCTTTACAATTATAACCCTTCTCAATAAAAATCCAGAATCTTAGTTCTGTCAACAATTGAAAAGCCAGTTTCTTCTGGGCTCTATAACATTCTGAGAGAGACAGGTTGAGGAAGGCTCATTCTTTCATGCTTATATTCCTTATCAACCAGTTTGTAATAGTTCATTTCTGGAAATTCTTAGTTTTTAGAATTAACTTCTTGGTTATCCAGTTTGTAATAGTTCATTGCTGGAGAGTATTAATTTTTAAAATTAATCTCCTGGTCTGAGTAGGCACTTGTGTATGAAACCAATAGCGATATTATTTTAAAATTAGGATTTTTAGGAGAACTAAAAAGAGAACCTAGGTTCATATAAACATACCTGATTATTTAAGAGGACGTCTCCTAGAACTTTCAGAATATTTTCTTAAAAGGGAAAAAGGGAAACATGAGGCATCTGTCTTAATTTATAAATTTCTTATTTCTTATGTTTAATGTTCAGTTCAAAATTAAGTCTGTCATTAAGCAGTAAATACACAAAGAGGAAATAAAAAATGTAGAGTGAAAGCTACAATTATTATTACTATTTGCAGAGTTAGAGTATGTTTCTGAAGTTTGGTGCAGAAACAGTGGTTGTAGGGGTGTGGTGATTCCACACAACCATGTTGACACAAATGTATGATATAGGTTGGCCAAAATCTTTCATAATAAGCAACAGTGGACAAAATGTATTTAGTCTGGAAGTGTAATTTTGATGTGTATTTAGTACCAATGAAATGTCACTGTGGTGGTTTGAATATGTTATGACCCCCATAGACACATGCATTTGAATGACTGATCCATATGAAGTCGTATTATTAGGACTGTTGCAGTAGGTATGGTCTTGTAGGAGGAAGCCTGTTGTTATGAAGGTGAGCTTTGAGGTCTCATGTATGCTCAAAGCATTTCCACTGTGGCATTCTCCTGCTATCTGCAGATGTAGATATAGAACTCACAACTTCTTCTCCAGCACCATGTCTGCCTGCTCATGACCATGTCCTGCCGTAATGATAAGGGACTGAACATCTGAGACTGTAAGCCAGCCCCAATTAAATGTTTTAATTTCTAAGAGTTGCTGTGGCGATGGTGTTTCTTCACAGCAACAGAAACCCTAAGACAATCACATTGGTTGTTATATTACATGTCAAGTGGATATTTTATTGACGATCTGATTCTACAAGAAGTCTATCAAAATACTTACAGAGAATTTTGTAAATTTCTTCTTATCAGGTACAAATAATGAAAATTTTATCTGCAGTTTTTCAAAATGACATGTAGGCATTATCTGTCTGAATTGCAGTGTAATGGGAAATTTTCATATACTTGGATGAACAATGAAGCTAACTTGAATTTGAAAAAAGCTTCTGTATAAAAGAGAATAAGGGACCACTTCCAGCTTATAGAGATCAATAGAAAACTGCCTCTGAATAAATGAAGTTATTCTTCTAGTCTGGGAAGCAAGCCTTCTCTGTTAGACATTTGTGATCTTTAGGGCCATTTCATTTAATCTCTTTCATATACTTGTAAATCCAACCAAAAATAAAATCCCTTTATGGCAAAATTTACTTTTGATTATTTGCTTTTGAGAATCAGGACTCAATCACCAGGACAGGCACTTAATGTTAGTTGATAAGAATGGTGCTGAATGGCTTTTCATAGGTTTTCACATTTTTGCCACTCTAGTGAGAACAAAATGAAACAGTTTTCTGATCACTTAGGACCTGTGTTATGCTGAATAATGCTTAGAATTCTCTGTCTAGATATTACAGCCAGCTAGACTTTCCACTGTAGAGTGGGATTTTATCAAACATTTACCTAGACGACTCATAATGGTTTGAGTATAGGCAGTATTCAGTTTTTTTTCCCCTCATCTAATTTAAAGTTTAGAAGGATGTGTGGTACTAGATATGATTAAACTCAGACATATTTGATTATGAAGAACTATGTATCATGTGTTTAAGCAGATGATCTGCAGCAAATGAAGAAGGGCTTATAATGTGGAGAGTTGATCACTTGTTTCTCCATAGCATTGGTATATTTAGACCATGATTTCTGTGTGTATGCATATTTAATGTTTATGCAATTCTATGCTTGCTTTTATTATCATTTATCAAATAGTTGTGGATAGACCACATGAATTAATTTTATTTCTACTATTTCTAACTTAATGTTTTAATTCTTTGAGAATTCCATGCATAAATACTGTATTTAAATCATTTTTAGTTCTTCTTTCTATTTCAAATTCTTTCATTTCATTTGTTCTCACATTCTTAACCCTTTTTCTCTAATTATGCACACATCCACACACAAACACGCATGCATACATAAATATACACAGAGAACACACAACTTACATTGTTTATTTAGTGTGGCTCGTGGTATGTGTGTGTGTGTGTATTTAGGACAAATCACTTTAGGGCTGATCATTTGGCATTGGTAATGTAGCAGAAATTCACCTCTGGATAAACTTTTTTTTTTTTTTTTTTTACCTTCTCTCAGTATCCATTGATTAACTATGAATTTACATCTAGGGGTGGAACCTTTTGAAATTTCACTGACACATGTGGGCATGCCAGTTGTAATTATTCTGGTCTTGTTTGGGCAATCACACTACTGATATTTCATGGGAGCAGCTTCCTTGATATGTTTACAAGGTACTACCTATCAGAAGCCTCCATGATTTTCTGGCTCTTACATTCTTTCTTTCCCTGTTATCATGATGTTACACACATGTTAGGTAGCTGTAAGGGTTGTATTACAGATGTAGTGATTTGGGATGGGCACTGTGCATGCCTTTATTTTCTTCATTTTTGACCAGTTGTAGATCTCTGTAGCAACCTTTGTGTGCTGCAAAAAGACATTCTTTGGTGTTTATTAATATCACTTATTTGTTTTGAATTGTGTAAGTTTGTACATAAGTTTGTACCCTCCTAATTTTTATGGTTATTTAAAAACAGTTAACTTTAGCTACACTATAAGTTATTCAGAATTCCTTTGAAAGTGTTTTAAAACCCCATTAGCATCCAGTATGTTCCATTCACAATTGAAACTTTCAAATAGTTCAAAGTTCTGAAAAGTTATGCTGCCTTTGAGACATTTGTCAGAAGATATAATTTTTTTAAAGTAATGAATAGTCCCCAATTCAGTGAATGTTTGTATCTTTACACACTATGAGCTAGAGATGGTCATTAAAAATTCAGAAATGACCAAAGGCTTCAGTATAAGGTGTGTGTGTGTGTGTGTGTGTGTGTGTGTGTGTGTGTGTGTGTGTATTCATGAGATTTGCTCCAAAAATTTTTAGAGATTAAGTAAATATTATTGATGATGAGTAAGGGAAAACACAAAATAAAAATAAGATTTAAAATTATGAATTAAAATTATGAATTAAATTTATGAATTAAAATTATGACTCTAAATTCTTCTTTAGGGTCAAGAAGAAATTTCACTAAAGAAAAAAATTACAGAATCAGATTAGAAAACCCCACATCTGCGGTGATTACTGCTTATTAACGTTACAAGATCTGTGATCATCTGCAAAATGGATTGCTGGGTATGCTTCTGGGGACTATTTTGGTTATATTTACTGAGGAAGTAAGACCTATCTGTGGAGGCTGCACCATTTCCAACTGTAGTGCTAGTTGGTATCAATGGAAAAAGGAATTGAACAACATGTGGATGTTCATTGCTCAGCTTCCTGATGCTGTGAGACAAACTGTTTCAAGCACAACTGCCTCGTCTTTGTTGAGAATCTGTACCTGAAACTATGACCTAAAATAATTTTATTATAACAACAGGAAAATAAATGAAGACAACAGCTAGTCCTAAGCCACTCATAAAGATAACGCTTAGGAGAGGCCATCTTTGGAGAGTGGAGTTGGATGGCTGGGGAGTGATGGTTGGGATGTTCCTAGCTTCTCCGTGGGATCACTGCTCAGTGCTGTCTTCACTACTGTCATTTCATGGATCAGAGCTCTGCCACATCTTTCTAAGAGCCTTGATTATGTCCATATCCTCTATTATCTCCTGAGCCCCACTTTGGGGTTCTTACTTTGACTTATACATTTTAAATGTTATAGGATGTATTCATATCTAGGCAACTCTGTGTACTAGGATGACAATATTACTAAACTAAAATTCTATGAAAATTATAGCAATGCTATTTTAATGAAGGTAAAGATACATAGAATGATTAGTATTTAAGCGTATATATGCACATATGTGTGAATATGTAATTCTTTCAGCAAAACTATGCAGAATAGACTAGCTTTTATATTTTATGGATATAACAAACACAAATAGAAAATACAACCTAAGGAAAAGGTTATTTGAAGCCAAGCAGACTGGTATTTAGTGTCTAAATGCCTAACACTTCTCTTCTGCCTCTTTTTGTGTTGGACAAGGAAATTAAGAGCACACCATAGGATAACATGTAAAAACAAAACTCAATTTATTATAAAATGCAGCCACTTCATAAACCAGCTATTTCCAGGTAGGGTTTTTCATGTTTCTAGATGAGTCATGACTCACAGTCATATCTTACTTGGACAGTGTTAGTATTCAGACATCTGTACTGGCTTTCCCTTGGGGGCTTTTCCCTTTCTGGCAGAGTATGCCCTCAGCTGCAGCTACCCACACCACCTGTGTATATTCACTACAATCCCTTTTAAAGGGGGCCTGCCTACCTCCCTCCCTCCCTCCCTCCCTCCCTCCCTCCCTCCCTCCCTCCCTCCCTCTCTCTCTCTCTCTCTCTCTCTCTCCCCCCACTGTTCCTGTCCCCAGAGACCAGTCTCCCTACTTCCTTACCCTCTTTTTACAATCTCTTTCCCTAATTAAAAAAAAAAAAAAACCTTCCACTTGAATGCTGTCGCACGGCATCTTTCTCTCTCACTGCATGTTAAAAATTACAACAGACAGTAGTACTTCACTTCTCTCCCTCTTTTTTATTTACTGAAGTTTTACTTTGTCTACTAATTTCCTGGTACTAGTGCAATCTCTTACCATCTACCATCTTCTTGGTGTTTTACAACATCAGGAATATTTTTCAAGGCTTCTGAGGGCAGAATTTAAAAATCCACCTGTCAAGCAGGGTTGAATTTTCCAAGGTGGCTTCTCTCCTTGCTTCAGGTGGTAGCTGGCAATACCTTGCATTTTTCAATTTGCAGATAAAACTTCTCAACTCTTTACATGGACTTTATCTATCATGCACTTCTCCATGGCTCCTTCTCTCTCAGACTCACCTCTTTTTTTTACTGCTTTCTTTCATCTTTCTTTCTTTCTTTCTTTCTTTCTTTCTTTCTTTCTTTCTTTCTTTCTTTCTTTCTTTTTTTTAGAAACTAGTCATTGGAGTGAGGCCTACCCAAGTCTATTGTAATACATGGAGATGCTTCATTACATCTACAAATATTATGCATTTACAAATAGTGTCATATTAATAGGTACCAGGGGTTAGGCTATAATAATATGTTTGGAGACTACTATTTAATTAATAATATCTTCTGTATATTTTCTTTATTATTTATTATACATTTAGCTTTCTCGATATCTGAGAGGATAAGAATATTACAAATTGATGGGTTGTGATTGTTCACGTCTTTAATCCCAGCATTTGGAAGGCAGAGGCAGGTGGATCTCTATGAGTCTGAGTCCAGCCTGGTCTACAGAGCTAGTTACATAATAGCTAGGGCTCTACAACAGAAAAATTGTGTCTTGAAAAACAAAACAAAAAAAAAGAGAGAAAATAATTAAAACTCCACTGTGTTAGTAAGTATACTGATATGCTTTCAATTTGCAGATTCCTCAGTTTTAGTCCATTGATAATATTTATTTATTTTTTTATGCTGAATGTCAACATCTATCATTTGGTAAGTTAGATAAATATGATTTTCTTTTGTTTATAAGATAAATATAATTTTTAATTATAAGATCACACCAATAGAAATTATTTGTAACATTCATTTTAAGTATTACTGGCTTCAAGTTTTAAGACAGTAAGCTTCTCTAAAAAGTACATTTTAGACCCAAGAATGGAGGTACATACCTTTAATCCCAGCACCCATGAAAGAGACATAGCTGCAGCTCTGTGGGACTGAGGTCAGCCTGGTCTACACAATGAGTTCCAGGCCAGAGACTCCTACACAGTGAGTGCCTGTCTCAAAAATAAAAACAAAACCAAGCAACAATGAAACCCAAAACAAAGCACAATGTAAACAACAATGTTCATTTTTAGGTTTTATTCTTTTTTAAAGGAATATTTTAATTAATTCTTTGTCATGTGTACATACAATGTGTCTTGATTATATACATCCCGATCTCTCTCCTTTCACTTCCTTTGGCTCTCCCTAACAAGTTCCCATATTTTCATGTCTTTTTATTTTTTTATACAACCTATTAATGACAATTACTGCTTCACATATGAATATGTATGTGGGGCCATTCACAGGAGCATGGGCAATGTACCAGTGACTCACAGCTTCAGAAAAACTGTTTTCCCCTTGACTAGTAGGCATCAACTTCCAGTAACTCCTTACTTAGAGGTGGATCCTCATAGCTTTTCACCATCATTAGTAGAATTTTAGGTAGCTCAATTGCCTGTAGATCTTGTGTAGGTAAACATAACTATCGCTTATGAGTACAATGGCCATGTTATGTCCAAAAAATGGCCTTTTAAAACATTCTTCCACATCTCATACTCTGAAATATAAATTATTTCTGCTTCCCCTCCCATGATGTTCACTGAGCCTTGGGAGTAGACAGGTTGATATATATGTCCCATTCAGGGTTGAACACTAGGAGGCCACTGATTATTATCACTTGGAGCAGCAATGAGTCTCTGCATTAACTGTTACCCACTGCAAGGAAAATACATTTTCTCTGATCAAGATTGAGAGCAGAACTAATTTACTGGTATAAACACAAGTACTTAGAAGGCAGTTTGAGACCATCTTCATTTAGCAAAACAACAAAAGCAGGACTTATGACATCATCTCAATCCACTGAGTTTTTGATAAGGTGATGTATGGTACCATACATGAATCTCCTCCTGTGAAGTAGGCCACAAATTCAAAAATAAAGCTGTGGGTTATTTTCATAACAAGCACACTACTTTTACACCAGGGAGGCAGTATTGTAGCATGCCCAGTCCACCACTGAGTAAGATCATTGTTGGATTTTTTTCTTCCAGCAGTCTGCTTGCACTGTCCAACATTATGGAAGCTAGAGAGGAGAGAAATTTCCAGTTACAGCTTGCTTTCTCTATAGGCTACCATCAAAGTTACTTGTGTTTTCAGCAGTAGAATCTTGCCATCCAGGTAAGATAGGCAAATAAGTTCAATGATAATAGCCTATACTGTTTAAGGGGCCTCGGTGACTTCTTTGATCAACAACTTGTGAGGAGATACTCCATATCTGGCACTAAAATTTTCATCTAATAACTTACAACATCTGAGAGAAACACTATATGTAGTTTGCTTACATTCAGCCTTATTTTATTCAAAAAGACGTATATATATGTATATATATATATACATATGTACATATATACATGTGTATATATATGTATTTTATTCAAAAAAGACATATACATGCAATGATATGTATATGTATTTTATTCAAAAAAGACATATATACATGTATATATGTGTGTGTGTGTGTGTATATATGTATATATTGTTTCCCATCATGACTCATTAATCTTTAGTTTTGTTTGATTGACCCATCCTTCCTTCACCTACTACCCACCTCGATGCTCTACTCTATGCTTAAAACCTTTATCCACATTTATTCCTCTTTCATTCTTTCATACCACATAGATATTAGTCTTGATCCCTAAACCTATTCATTAGAAATGCTGAAATCTGCACATCTAAAAATAGCTCATTCAAAGTTAGCAAGATGGGTCAACAGGTGAAGGCACTTGATGACAAGCCCAATAGCATGAGTTCATCACCCCCCCACCTCAGATCTTACAAGGTGGAAGGAAAGAACCAACTCCATCAGGCCATCTGACATCCATGTGTGGGCTTTGTCATGAATGTGCATTCACAAGTACAAACACATACAAAAAAAATGACAACTCATTCACTATTCCCATTATATGTTTTTGGCTTTATTGCATATTTTGTTTCATTGAGTTAGTTCATTTTTTTCCACCAAGTTCTATTTTACAGAATAATCCTGTAAGTATCCTTCTAAATGTTGCATTATGGAAAGGATTTGGAGTGACTTCTGGGTGAAGTATCTTTGATTAACAGTTACTACAGATGAAGGTGAATCTGGAAATGCTTTTGTGCTTGTCTGTGGGTAATTTAACCAGATTTTCTGGTGATCTGACCTGTGCATTAACGGATTAGCAGACAGTTTTCAGGTTTTATTTTTATTTACTTGTGTTTGTGTGTGTGAATGATTCACTATATCCCATTTGGAAATCATTTGGAAATAAAGGAGGAAGAAGTCTTTGTGAAAAAAACAACATGGGAAAATATTTTTGTAGGAAGTAAATCCAACTCTTCTGGAATTCAGCCTGTCTGTGTTCAATCCTTTCCCTTATCCCTGAAAAACTTATGTAACAGATTAGACCAAGAGATTAAGAGGAGGGTTACAGGTTCTACGATGCAAAAGGAAAAAAGACTTGGGAAATTTCGCCTGTGCTTTTGTTGATATAGTACATTTTACAAAGTTGGAAGAATATATTGTGTTCCACAGATATCCATGTCAGCAGTAAGGAGGTAGAAGGGTTTAGGGAAATTTCCCAATAACTCCTGGCTTACTGCTTAATGAAAAGAATATTCTCTTGGGACTTTAGATGATTATATGGAATAGAGCACATGAATGATGTATTTTTTTTTAATGTTTTCTATTTAGGAAAAATCTTGGCATGAGTGAAAATGCAGGGCATAGTTTCTATCTACTCTAACAGATAAAGAATATCCCTATATTTTGTGTGTGAGTACAGGTCAAAGTACAAGAATGTGAAGTACTCAGTCAACGATTTATTAGTATGCCTATAAGAATGAATGTACAAAATTTCTCACTTCCTCTTCTTTCTCTTCCATTCTTTACAAGTTCTAATGATACATGGCTAATTGAAGAAATGTCTGTAAAATTCCTTTTCTAAATCACACCAAAATGGAGATTATTTAAGAGGCCTTGATTCTTGATAGAATGGTGAAATAAAAGGTAAGGGGAAAAAAGAACAGAACAAACAGGTAAGTTGGCCAAGGTAGTAGTTGAGTTTGCCCATCTCAAATTGATATTAGAGCCCCAAATAAAGAAGAAGTTATGTCCTATTTCCTGAGCTATCACTAAAAAGTTTCAGTGGTTTAGGGAAACCATACTAGATTAGAAGCCATGCACATTGCAATCGTAGTTCATCTACTGAAATACTGACCCCAGGATAGGTAATGTACTTAAACCCGGGGTTTCCTCACCTGAAAAACTAAGACCTGTGGTGTATCTGCACTAAGTCCATATGTTTTGTTTTGTTTATATTAATTGATTTATTTATTTTTCTTATCTTACATATTGATCCCAGTTCTCTCTCCCTCCCTCCCTCTCTCCCATTCTCCCATGCTCCCCTACCACCTTCCCACCCACCTACCCCCTACTTCACAGGTAGGGTGATGCTTTCCAGGAGTGGTCATCAAAATATTTCAAGTCATTTGGAGTAGGGACTAGGCCCTCCTTCGTGCCTCTAGGTTAAGGGAGTATCCCTCCATGGGGAATGTGCTCCCAAAGTACTTTTGTGCACCAGGGATACATCTTGGTTCCACTGTCAGAAGTCCCTTAGACTGCCTAGACCTCCTAACTGAGATCCATGTCCATGGGGTCTGAGTCGGTCCAATGCTGGATTCCCTGCTATTCGTCTGGGGGCCCATTAGCTCTTTTTTGTTCAGGTCAGCTGTCTCTCCGGGTTTCTGTAGCCTGGGTCTTATCCTCCCATTCTGCATCTGGATTCCAGTTTGGCTCAGTGTTTAGTGGGGGTGTCTGCATCTGTTTCAATCAGCTACTAGATGAGGGCTCTATGACAGTGGATAAGTTAGTCATCAATCTCATTATCAGGAAAGGGCACTTAAGGTAGCCTTTCCACTGTTGCTCAAATTGTTAGTTGGGGTCCATCATGTAGGTCTCTGAACATTTCTCTAGAGCAGTTTTTCTTGAAACCTATAATGGCTCCCTCTTTTGTGATCTCTCTCTCTCTCTCTCTCTCTCTCTCTCTCTCTCTCTCTCTCTCTCTCTCTCTCATCTATTCCTCCCCTGACTCAATCTTCCTAGTCCCACGTGCTTTTCTCTCTTCCCCTTCTCTTTCTCCTAGTCCCGTCTCCTCTCACTGCCCCCCTACTCCCAATATGCTCAGGAGACCTTGTTTCTTTCCCCTTCTGTGAGGAACATTGTATGAATCTCTTAGAATCATCTTTGTATCCTAGTTTCTCTGGCAGTGTGAATTATTGGCTGGTGATCCTTTGCTCTAGGTCTAAAATCCATATATGAGTGAGTATATACCATGTTCCTCATTTTGTGACTGGGATACCTCATTCAAGATGGTTTCTTCAAGTTCCATCCATTTGCCTGTGAATTTGAAGGTTCCATTTTTTTTTTTTTTTTTTGCATAGTAGTATTCCATTGTGTAAGTGTGCCACATCTTCTTTATCCACTCTTCAGTTGGGGGACATCTAGGTTGCTCCCAAGTTCTTGATATTACAAATATTGCTGCTACTAACATAGTTGAACATATGTCTTTGTTGCATGGATGTGGATCATTTGGGTATATGCCTAAGGGTGGAATTGCTGGGTCTCATGGTAGACTGATTCCCTTTTTCATTAGGAACCGCCATACTGACCTCCAAAATGGCTGTACAAATTTGTACTCCCACCAGCAGAGTAGGAGTGGTCCCCTTTCTCCACATCCTCTCCAGCATAAGTTCATTGGTGTTCCTAATTTTAGCCATTCTGGCAGAAGTAAGATGGTAGTAAGATGGTATCTCAGAGTTGTTTTGAGGCCTGGTGATGGGGGGGGGAGGTCAAAGATCAGGCAGGCAGGTCTGGTGTGCTCAGAGCAGATCCAGGAAGTTCCCTGGAGGTGGTGGGATTTTTGGACCCGCCCTCTGGTCCAGTGCTCAACCAAAGCAGTGGGGCAGTGGGCTAGGTAGGGCACAGGGTGTGGGGGGGCAGGTGCAGGTTCTGGGTGGATGTGAGGGGGTTATGGGTCAGAGTACTAGGAGTTTTATAGCTGAGAACAGGATATAGGGGTGAGTGAGATTTGGGGCTAACCCCGGGAGTTCTAAGGGAAATGTGTGTGTGGGGGGTGGGGGGATTTGAGCTGAACTGGTCCCAGAATCACCTCTGGCAGGTTTCGGGGATGGGGGTCAAAGATCAGGTAGGCCCTAAGTCCATTTGTTGAAGCTCCAGTTCACAGCCAGGTGTGCTGATATGCTTTTATTCTTTGTACTCAGAGAATACAGGAAGCAGAGGCGCAAGGGTCTCTAAAAGTTTGTAGCTAGTCTAGTCTACATAGTTAGTTACAGTTCAGCCAGGGTTACACAGTGAGACCCCGTATTAAAAATAAAAAATGCTGTAGAAACTTGAGGAACTACTTTTTATTGAAGGACTATAGGGGATTTATATTTTATAAAGTAGGACATGACATGTCTGTGTGAGAAGGCCCACATAGTCTCACAATAAAGGTGTTCTGTTTTCAGAAGGAATGCAATCCCACATATATAGTTTATAGAAAACCATATGAAATCACAACAAAGTACAGATGTAGCCATAGGATGATTCTTGGTAGATAGTATTAGAATTGTTATAGGATGTGTGTGCTATGCAGGTATGAATATTTCAGAAGTCAGAATTTCATACAGTAAATTAGAATTCACACTGGGAGATCTTAGCAAACAAGAAAGGTGGCAGTTAATATGAATAGAGAGATGTTCCTCCTTTGACCAAAATGTGTGTGTGTGAACGTGTGTTTGTATGTGTGCATGAACACACATGCACACACACATATATAATATTTTTTTAGAATATTTGAAAAGGATAAACTCTGAAAACATATTCATGTGATTACTTTTATAAGAATAAATAAATAAGCAATAAGCGTATAAACTTGTATAGCTGTATGTTAGGAAGTTTTAAATACATTTGACTTAAGTTAACTATGATAACCACGTGCATAGCACAATGATATGCCTGAACCAGATCAAAAATGTGGGGAGTTAACTGCTATAACATTATATATATATATATATATTGTATGTATGTATATATGTACATATGCACATATATACAAATATATGTGTATATATGTATACATATCAATAATATATAACACACAAATAAATAATACACTTACACATAGACACACACACATACACACATGAATGCTTTTTATAGTAGCAGGTTTCCATTTATCTTTGTCAAAGGTTTAAGTGTTATTCCTCTACACACTCTCTGTTGTCATTTGCCCTCCCTATCTCACTTAAGCCACTTACTTCATTCACGTGTACTTTATCTGCCTTCCTTGAAATCTGTCCCTCTTCCATGGGTCCATACTAGTAACTTCACCTTAATAGTAAATTCAATTTCAGAACACATCCACAGATTCAAATCCAGTATCCACATATGAAAAAGAACATCGCAATGTTTATTTTTTGGGTCTGAGTTACCTCACTTGGATTGGTTGTTTCCAGCTCTGTCCATTATCTACAAAATAGACAATTTCGTTTTTTTAAAGATTATTTATTTATTTATTATGTATACACTGTTACGCCTCCATGTCAGAAGAAGGCACCAACTCTCATTATAGAAAATAGTGAGCCACCATGTGGTTGCTGGAATTTGAACTTATGACCTCTGGAAGAGTAGTCAATGCTCTTAAACACTGAGCCATCTCTCCAGCCCCTCACAATTTCATTTGTACAGCTGAATAAAGTTCTGTCATGTAAATGTACACCATTTTCATTATACATTCATCAGGTGGTTGAAATCTGGTCTGTTTTCATTTCCTGACAATTGTTAATAGAGCACCAATGAACACATATGAGCAAACATCTCTAGTAATATATGGAGTACTTTGGGTATTTACCTAGGAGTGGTACAATTTGATCTATATTTAGCTTTATGAAAAGTCACAAGGGATTTAAACAATGGTCAATCCTGTTTACAATTTTGCAAACAGTTTCCTATATCTGTGTCACCATTTGTTATAATTTGTTTTATTTAAATTTTCTTAAAATTTTTTCATATGATATATTTTGGTACTTTTTAAATCTTAGTGCAGGAAAATATAATCTCAAAGTCGAATTGAGTTCAGAGAGTGCTAAACGTTAACAAAAAGTTTCTCTGTTATTTGTCTTTCTTCAGAAAACCCTCTTATTTTTGATGAATAAAACACTGTGGCCAATAGATGCAGGGATATAGGCAAGACTAGGAGATGGGGAGAACTCTGGGAAACATAGGCAGAGGAGTTGCCATGTAGGCCACCAAATGAGTAAAAGGTTTGGACTCTTGTCACATAAGACCTCTTGGAAATACTTAGATTAATAGAAATGAGTTAATAATAAATACAGTTAGTCAATAAGAATGGTTTTATCATTAATATAGTGTCTGTGTGTTTATTTGGGACTGAGGCATTTGTGGAGCCAGGTTTGTGGGGAAGAACTTCCCATAACACTAAGGCATTTCATGTAATGGCTATCTTCGTTGTCAGCTTGACTACATGTGGAATTGACTAAAATGCACAAATGTCTGAGCACACCTGTGAGGGTGCTTTACTTAATTCATTTAGTGTGGGAAGGTGCACTTCCAATATGGATCTTTGAGGTGGGAAGACTTACTTTTAATCTGAGACACATCTTCTGATGGAGACTTATATAAAAGACATGGAGGAAGAAAGCCCCCACCCTCTTTTTGCCTGCTTGATCTTGCCCTCACTAGCAAGTCTAACCCTTCACTGGCATTAGAGCCTATTTCTTTGGAATTCCAGTATATACTGAATACCAGCTGAGATATCCAGTCTCATGGACTGAACAACTGTTGAATTCATGGACTTTCTATTCATAGGCAGCCATTGTTGGATTAGCTGGTCACATCCTGTAAGTCATTCTATAAATTCTGTTATTCTAGAGAACCATGACTAACACACTTTCTGACAATTTTCTTTAATTTTGACATAAATATTATCTTGATTTCATAGTTCTTGTTTAGCTATGACCATTACTCTCCTGAAGTTTTCCTTAAATTCTATCCAACAAATAAGACATGTTTGCTTTTTAAAACAGTGAAGAAGACATGGAGTTGAATTGATGTGGAGGTAGGGAGTATCTATGAAGAGTTGGGGGAGGGGAATCATGGTCAGAATATAGTAAATGAAAAACTATTTTCAGTAAGAAAAGACATTAAACACAAGGGAACTTATTTCTCATTTAGTACTTTTCTAAGCACTTTTTAAAAATGTAGTTTTTGCTGATATAAAAAAATAGTGATCAACAATATACAAGTTAAAAGTATTTTTTCTTCCATTATAGTCAAATGGAAAAAATATTGTATGTTGATTTCAGATGTGTTTGTGAATATTGTGAGTTATAACTATGCATTTTGCTACTTTGCTTCACAATGGGAAGCTTAAAAACACATTTGAAAACTCAAAATGTATTTATATGAAAATACCTTTTCCATGTAAACATACCAGTAAGTAAAATATTCAGGCAAGATAACAATAAAGAAAGCAAGTGAACAAACATAGAAACTGGCCCAGATCAAATATTCTTTGATGATGTTCACTTCTGAATTTTCCATTCAATTTCTCATTATATTAGAAATAATATTGAAAGAATTAAAAGAGGAACTCTGCACTGTGTATGTTTATGGCCCAAATTATGTAGCAATGTGATTGAATTGTGTGTTCCTGAAAGAGTATAATAACCACTCCTTAATATTTGCTTTTCTTGTAAAAATAAACTAATATTTTCAAATACCATATCCTGTATGCCTTTGTTATATTTATTTTACTTTAAAATTATATGTGTACCTTACCCCCTTGGTTATGTTCAGATTCTAATGTGAAATCGGAAAGATATTTTCCATTTATTTCTTAGTAAAATTGTATTTATAATATAATATATCATAAGTCATTTAATGTGTCTGAGTCTTACCTCAAGGAAATAAATATTTGACACTAGACACAAGACATACTTTATTTCTTTTTCTACATTTTTAAAACTATTCCTAAAGTTGCTATCTCTGGGAATCCAGGTCTTAGAAATTCTTTTGATCCTGATACACAAAACCTTTTGACTTGAACCTGTATTTAAATGAAAACAAACACTTCCAACTATTGTATTAAATTCTGTACTAATAGAAAAATACACCTCATTAGGAATGCCTTTAAAAGACCATGACCAGTTCTCTCAAGTCTTACAATGAATTAAACAGTGTCTTAATGAAGTGGTCAGGGTTAGGGCATAGGAACACTTTTTTGAATAATGTTCTTTAGGAAAATCAAATTTATTCCTTTCATAACTACTAAATGGTGAGAGAGTCAATGCTTTCAGCTCTTCTAAAATGTGGTATGATTTTCTTACTGTACTACTTTATCTCTGTTTAATTTCAAGTTTTTTTTTGTACTATCTAATCTGACAGCTGGTTATAAAATGGAAAATGTTATTTTAAGTCAAATTTGTCTTGGAAGCAGAATTGGAAAATTTGCATAATCTTTCAGGTTGCAATACTGAATTAGGCAGAATACTTTTTTGTTTCTCCATGTTTACATTTTGTGATGTCACCTATAGGCATCTGCCGTAAAGTTCTGAAATTATTTATTATTCTCTTTTCTAGCTCTGTCCAGATGTTCAGCTACAGGGTAGTGTTACTGCCCAGACTAGTACAGCTGGTTGGAAGATACCACTAAATATGCACAGCATCTGTGCTTTGTCTTGGGAGGTTGAGTTTCAATTAATTAAATGTGCAGCTAATTTACAAAGATCTTGTTTCTCAGTTAAAATGGCTGTGGAGCAGAACTAATTTTAAAGCTAAGAATGAACACTTTAACAGAAAATGTAACTCAATAGAGATGCTTTCAATACACTAACATAATGAATACACATATCTTACTAAATAACAACACTGTCATTTTACCTGGAAACCATGAACCCACTTTTAATATTGCTGGCCTCAAACTCCCCACATTATATATCTTTATAAATAACCTGAAAATTAGACTGATTTCTTTTTCTTTGCACTTAGTTTAAAGGGTATCATTTCTTCTTGTATCCTCTCTACTTCATGTTTACTTTTATATAAAAGGTAAAAAATGATAAAATTATTCATTTCAACATTTATTGAGCCAAAATTAATTAGACAGCAACTACAGCTTATATCACCTAGGATTACAGTTGAGATGTTTAGATGAATTTCTTATGTT
This sequence comes from Cricetiscus sungorus, assembly GCA_030556225.1. Classification (NCBI taxonomy): domain Eukaryota; kingdom Metazoa; phylum Chordata; class Mammalia; order Rodentia; family Cricetidae; genus Cricetiscus; species Cricetiscus sungorus. Next base: position 34,796,187 of record JANBXA010000132.1, on the reverse strand, counting down.
AATATTCTGTTTTCAGGTCTTTTGTTATTATTCTGGCATTCAAAAAGTAGATTTCATTTAAAAAAAAAGTTCTAACAGTAAATACTTATGAAACTTCTCCTGAACATTAAATTAAATAAGCTTGTAAATATAACAAGTAAGCTAACTTCAAAAGTACTAGACAATAAACAAAACTTGATTTAGTTTGGTTTGGCTAGCTACAAATAATTCTATTTGTAATGGTTTTTGCATTTTCTGTATATACCTGTGTGTTACTAGGAGGAAACAAACTCCTTAGTTAAGAAGGTAGAGCTGAAGAACACATTAAGATTCCATACAGAACATGAACCTGGTATTTTTCAGTGTTTCAGCACCGAGATGTACAAAATCTCATCAAACCTTAACTTTTTTTCTTGTCATCATGTGGACTGAATCAAGTCCTTCCTTAATTTGTGTGCTTAAGTCCCTACTCTCCCATACCTCAATTAGAGACTGGGCATTTATAGGATGATTAATGCTAGATGAAGTTGCATAGGAAGAGTGTTAACTGGATAGAAGCAATAGCATTCCAAGAAGGGGATGGTCTTAGGAAAAAGGAAGACAGATCTAAGATCCTCTCTTTCTCTTCCACGTAAGACCACACCCAGAAGACTCATCTCTAGCCTAAAGTAAAAGTCCTCACTAGAATCTGACCATGACAGCACTTTTCCTTGGATCTCCACACTTCTTAACTATGAGACAATACATTTCACAGTCTATAGTATTGGTTATTGGAGTCTCAGTGATCTAACACAGGCTACTATGACCAGTGATGTAACCCTTCATTACTGAACAGGTTATAAAGCTTCCTGTGACTCTAATACTACTAAGGGTTTACACAGTTGATTTCAGCTTGCAGTGAAGTTGTCAGTACATATAGAGAATTACAATGAACAGATGAGCAAACTGGCACCAACTTTATTTTTCAAGACAGTATATTTTATTTATCTTGAAGGCACCTTCTGGAATGCGGCATCCAAGGAGGGTAGAAAGCAAGTCATCACCTGTGCATAGGACCCATGAGACCTTTCCAGTTTCTCTGGAATTGGTAACAATATCTGACTTTTAAAAACAAGAGAAATTAAACTTTGCAGCATGTTGCTATTTGAATGACCTACTCCGTGGAATTACAGCAGCAAGCTAATCCTTTAGGAGCGATGGCTCTATCAATCTTTGGATTTTTCTAATGTGGAAGCTACTCAATTGCATCTCAGAAATCAGGGAGGTAATTACTCATGCAGACAGCACAGAATGAAAGAAAAAAAATGCAAGTACTGCTGAATATCCCTTTTAGAACAAGCCTCGGAACAAGGAAAGCAGCCTCTATAATCAGTCAAATTCCTGCACTAATTTTTCAGGTGGTGAAGGCTGGAGTGAGAATACAAGCTACAAAAGTTAACACTGCAATGGAGCTTTGAGAGTAGCTTAGGAAAAGGAGAAAGTAGAAGGTATTTCTTGGTTTTAAGGAAGAGTTCTACTGTGGCTATGATTCTGTTGATAAGTGTACCAAGACTTAAGTTTAATGTGTCATCTGCCACAAGATTTATTATTCCATAAATTAGAATTTTTTTCTTAAATAAGGAGATATTCTTAAATTAAACCCAGGGTAGGAGAGGGTTTAAAAGATGCTGTCATAGTAAATTTTAGGTTTCTTTAGACAACCTCATGTTGCCCCTAATTAAAACAATTTTAACCTCCATCTTAAACCTCCATGTTGCCAAAGTTTTGCCATTTAAGTATCTAAGAAAAGCTACTAGTTAACGTAAAGGGTGAGCTGCCTCCATCATCACAAGGTGTGCAGTTAGTAAATTTGATTTGCTTGATTGTGCTTTTAATGTTGTACATACAAGTGTGTTATAAGTAATTTCTCCATTCCATTCAAACTTTTCTATTTCTCAATGAGATCTAAATAGTTCCTATTTCTGTTATTTATTTGAATATTTTACTCAAATGGGCATACATCTTTCTTCACAGGGAAAATGGGAAAAATCCAGTTAAGCAATTTATTTAGTAGCTGGTCAAGATCATACACACTCCAGATATGTAAACTAGTAGTTTAGCTTTTTGTTTTTGTTTAGCTTTTAGTTTTATAAACTAGCTTTCATTTTGCCATTCATATAAGAAAAATGATTGTACTATAAACATGCAAAAATGATGCAATTATATTAGGTCATTAGCCTCCAAGTATTTCTATATCTATAGAACAAGATGAGAAATGAGAATATTTACATGCTTACTCTATATAAATAAGATAACTATACTCATTTTATTTGTTTGTTTTTTTATTTTTTCAGAGACTTGACAATTGTGACTTGTACTTTCTGAGCTTCTCCATTAATCCCTAGTCCAGTGGTATAGCATTTGGTGTTCAATTCTGATGCGTGTGTGTGTGTGTGTGTTTGTGTGTGTGTGTGTGTGTGTGTGTGTGTGTGTGTATTTAGTAATTACAGTATGAATCTCAATGAAAGAAAGCAAATTAATCTCCTTCAAAATTTATATTTACAAATAATTTTAAATCAAATCTGGTTTTAATAAACTTTTTCATTTGCTTTTTATACTGACAACCTTTTCCCTTTCTTTATCTATCCCCATTTCCTCCCCCATCTTCCTTCTATCCCTCTTCCAAACTATTCCACCTCATTCTCCATTCAGAAAGGGGCAGGCCTCCCATGGGAGTCAACAAAGTATGGGACATCAAGTTGAGGGAGGACCAGGCTCCTCCTACTGCATCAAGGTTGGGCTAGGTAACCCAGCATGGGGATTGAGTTCCCAAAAGCCAGCTCAAGTGCCAGTGACAGGTCCTGATCCCACTGATAGGAACCTCACAAAGAGGCCAGCTACCCACAACAGTTACACACATGCGGAGGGCACAGGTCAGTCCCATGCAGGCTTCCTAGCTGTTGTTCCAGAGTATTGAGCTCCAAGGAACTCAGGTTAGTTGTCTCTGGGTTCCCGTGCCATGTGCTCAACCCCACTGGCTCGTACAATCCTTCCTCTTTCTCTTCAAAGACTCTTGGAGCTCAGCCTAGAACTGGGATGTGGATTTCTGCATGTGCTTCCATTTGTTACTAGATATAGGTTCTATGATGACTGTTAGGGTAGTCACAAATCTGATTACAGATGAATGCCAGTTCAGGTACCTTCTCCACTACAGCTAAGAGTCTTAACTGGGGTCAAACTTGTGGATTCTTGAGAGTTTCCCTTGTACCAGGTTTTTCACTAACCCCCAAGAGAGGGGTTTTTCACTAAAGCCCCTCTCTTTAATCTTACAGACATGGATTCATTGTGTTATAACAATGAGCAGAGTGGATGTTGTCCTTGGCAAGGAGGTCCAGCTCTCAGTTTGTGGAGAGCAACCCACTGTCCTAGCATCTGCCTGGGTTGTTTGGGGATCTCCTTGTGTCCTCTCAGTCAAGTCAACTGAATGAATCCTAGTCCTGCCACTGAAAGCCTGGATACAAGAGATGGCCAATTTAGATTCCATATCTCTGCTGTACTAAGAGTATTCACAAGGATCACCCTCACAGATTCCAGCAAGTTTCCACTGTGCTAGGTTTCAACACCCCCCCCACGCACACAAGACTTTCTCTGTGTGCTTTGCTGTATATATTGTTATGTAAAAAAAACTGACACTCTAAAATGCTATAGAAGAGGACAAGATTAAAGCAT